>JAEQML010073993.1:0-14638 GCA_016904865.1 Pissodes strobi | reverse complement strand
AAGCGTTGCATTCTGCTTCGGCATTTTCAATCCCCCCCCCCCCCCCCTGGTTGCATCTTTGTGAAGGACTGTGAATTTTTACCAACAAGAGGCTTTCAATTAAACACAAATTAGTTCTTACCATGGTTGATGGAAAAGCAATAAATGCTGTAACAAATAACATCTTCAAGTCTAAGATGTAACTTATGCGAGTTAACTTCAAAGCACTTCAATAATTTTACAGTGGTCTCTTTGAACCTATTTGTTCTAGCATGAAATTTCGGACGGTTTGAAGCCATCGGAGTTTGCGCATAGCAATAAAAGCGACGCTTATATCGTTATGCGCAAACTCCGGATGGCTTCAAACCGTCCGAAATGTCATGCTAGAATAAACCTATTGAAAATAATCTACATTTTGGAATATCACCTTTGCATTGTTGGCTTCGCTTATTCATGTGAGGTTAGGAATGGGTGACACGCAAAATTTTCGCCAAGTAAAAAACGGTGAAAATAAGGGCAATTATTGTAAAAATAGTCATAGAATATACTGAGTGTGTTAACTGTAAGGCGTGCTACCACCATAGCTGTTCAACCAGGATGATAATTCATAACAAAAACGGGAAATTTGCATGTTGTGATATTGACAAAAGTGAGGTTAGAACAACGAAAACAACACGAAAAAACAGTGAAAAATCCGAAAAATCTCTGGATATGGATGAAAAAAGGCTTAGGGAGATAATTAGAGAATCCTTCAGGAGTTTCTTGAGCCATGTTGAGCAGAAGATTGAGAAGAAAATTAATGAACTTGGGGGTCTCAATTCAGTTTATGTCGGACTCCATTGAGGACCAAAAACGAATGTTCGAGAGCATTCTGGCGGAAAACCAAGCATTTAAAAAGGAAAATGAGGAGTTAAAGAAGCGATTGCAAACATTAGAAGGGAGAAAGGAGACTTTTAAGACCACAGAAAAATAAAAAAACCTGATAATTGCTGGGGCAAAAAAAGGATGTGCTTAAGAGAATAAAGGACATAAAAGGTATATCTACAAAGCAATGTGGCTTAGATGGGGAGGATAGAAAAATCTATTTCAATGAAGACATGTCCGTGCCTAAAAGAATGCTTTTCAAACAGACACGGGAACTTCGGAAACGGAAAAATTATAAGGCAGCATTTTATGTGAACGGTACAATTTTTCTCAAATTTAATGAAACTGACCAGGTCTTCAAAATAAGATGGGAAGCTGATCTAGAGAAATGGCAATAAAACTACTATAAAAGTACTATAAAAAAAATAACATTAAGTAACTAAAATCTTACCTTTATGGTGCCAAATAAATATTCTGGATGAATATATTATGATCTCTAAAGCAACTGTATGTGATAGCTTATGCCAAATAAACTAGTTCGAAAATAATACAAGTGACATTAACCTTATGCATGTCAACATACGAAGTATATATAAAAATTTTGATCAATTTCTAGTGTTCCTTGAAACACTAGGGAAGTCTTTTGATGTTATAGTTATGTCGGAGACCCACAATGTATACTGCACAAATGACTTTAATATACCTGGCTATAGATTATTTTTTAATGAAAGTAGTCTTAACAGATGCGATGGATGCATAATCTATGTCAAAAGTAAATTCCACATTGAAGATGAGATAATTCAAGAAAATATCTTTAAAACTATCAAGGTTGCACTGCAAAAAAACCAAAGGATTGTGGAGATTCTAGCTACATATAGATGTTTTGCCATTCAAAAGGAGGAACTCGTTGAAAATTTGGAAACAGTACTGCAGCAGTCAACCGTGGACCAAAATAGAGTGTATGTGTTTGTTGGTGACATTAATATAGACTTATAATCTAAAGAATCAGATTCAACCAATAATTACCTAACTTTGTTGCAGGGATATGGGTTTATGAGTGCTTTAAATGAACCCACTAGAATTTCAGAAAATGGAGGTACATGTTTAGACCATTTTTTTATTAAATGTAAAAGTGACCTTTTCAACGGTGTTAGGGCTGTTGTTTTGGAGATCTCACTGATCACCACCCGATTTTGCTTAACATTCAATTAGAAACAAGTGTTGATAAGAGAGAAAAATCTAATATTCTATCTATCAAAAAAACTGGAGGGTGAGCAGTGGGATGATATTCTGCAGGAAAACAATGTTGAATTATGTACAAATTTATTTATAAACAAACTAAAAAATATGTTTATTGAATCAACAACTCTAAAATCCATAACTAACAAGAAAAAGAAATTAAAGCCTTGGATCGCTGATGGGCTGTTGATGTCAATTCGAAACAGAAACCGCCTTAAAAGGAAATGTGCACTAAATCCTAACAACTTTATTGTGTTGAATAGATATCAAGAATACCGAAAAATGTTGGGTAAACTAATAAAAAATTCTAAGTATAACTACTACAAATTATTAGCAAACAAAAATTTAAATGATCCAAAAAAAATATGGAAGGTGATTAGAGAGGCCACCAATGATCAGCGATGTAACGCAAAAATAAAATCCATTAACAACCTAGTAAATTTAGAAATAACAGACAAAAAACAGATTGCAAATGAGTTTAAATCCTACTTTTATAACATTGGAAAACAGTTGGCAAAAAAAATTACTAGATGCACTCTGAATCGGGCGGTGACAAGGGATGATATAATTAGGGAAGTAATGAACCTTAAAAATGAGGCAAAGGGAGGGGATGATGCCATCTCATCTAATATAATAAAAAAATATAAAGAAGCTTTCAATATTCCCCTAAAACATATAACAAATCTAGCTTTTGGTACGGGTGTTTTCCCAACTATATTAAAAAACACTACAATCATACCCTTGCACAAACAAGGAGATAAAAAATTAATTAACAACTATAGGCCTATTTTCCTAACTAGTACAATAAGTAAGATTATTGAGAAGTGCTACAGAAGGAAATTAACAACTTTTGCTTTCAGGGAAAACTCAAATACCGAAAATGCCCTTGTTAAAGTAACAGAAGGGATACTAAAAAATTTAGATCTGGGGAAAAAAGTGGTAGGCATCTTTCTGGACCTGAAGAAAGCATTTGACACTGTGGCACACCAAATTTTGCTTAAACGTTTGGATAACATGGGAGTCAGGGGTATTTCAAATAACTGTATCCAGTCATGCCTTACAAAACGAAAACAAACCACATTAGTCCCTGGACAGGAGAGTGAACTATTAGAGGTTGAATGTGGTGTGCCACAGGGTACAGTGCTCTCAACTTTGTTATTTCAATATTTATATAAATGATATAATGGATCAGATAGAGGATGAGAGTATGAGTATGATACTAGTATCATAATAAGCGGTAATGATTGGGAAAACACCAAACTAAAAGCAGAAAAGGCATTACAAATAATTAAAAACTGGTTGGACCATAGTCTACTGTCTCTGAATGTTGAGAAAACCAATTTTGCGACTTTCTCACTTTCCTCTCGATATTCCTGATTTGGAGTGCAAAAAAATGCATGACTCTGAATGTGATTTGGGCCTGCAATGTAAATGTGAAATGATCATAAAAAGAAAAAGTAGTCTTAAATATTTTGGAGTTATTTTGGATGAAAGGCTCACTTGGAAGGCACATGTCGAGTATGTAGCTACAAAAGTAAGAAAACTAATTCACAAATTTTATGAACTGAGACAAATTTTAACATTCAAAACTCTGAGATCAACATACTTTGCATTAGCAGAGTCAGTAATAAATTATGGTTTGGTAGTGTGGGGAAATGCAGGCTCAACAACTTTATCAAAATTACAGATATCACAAAAATGGATTATAAAAATTATAATTTTTAAAAAGAGAAGATATCCTTCTGTGCTAGTTTAAAAAGATAGCAATATATTAAGCATTGATCAGCTTATTTAAAATCAGTATTAAGATTTATGATAAAAAACAACTATTATAAAGAAAATCTAAAACATGGTCAAAATACAAGAAATGCTGCTCGAGGACAAGTTGAACTGCAAAACCCTAAACATACAGCATGCCAAGATCACATTTACTGCGTGGGTCCAAGAATTTATAATGACTTACCAGATGCCTTTAAGCAATAAAAGTATTACAAAATTAAGGCAACTTTAACAAAATGGATTATTGATAGTAGATATAAGATTAATTACTTATGTAATATAAGGGATACAATCAAACTTCAATTTAAATTAATTTTAGGATATAATTCAGTGATATGTACATATATACAAATATTAAGCTAAAGGGTTGAAAGAGACTAAAATTATTCCGTACTAACTTGTATGAAACCCAAAAGTAAATTAATTAAATAACTAAATATATAATAACCTCAAAAATAGTTTAAATGAATTATAGTTTTAATGGGTGCACACACAGTATTGTAAATACCATTGTGTAGCTGATATATTGGCAGTATACTTAAGGGATATTATTAGGATATACTTAGTTACAACAATTATTATTAGTTACCTAGTTACATAGCTTTTTCGAATGGCTAATACACTTATCTTATAAATTAAAACTATCAAAGTGGCAAGCGAAAAGAAAAGAAGACAAAACAAAAGTGGAAATAGAAAAGAAAAATATTCAGGAAAATTTTAAAACTAGAATGGGTCTAGTTGTCGATAAACCCAAGCAAAACTTTGGAAGTAGCAACGATGGCAATACAGCCCGGAGATTTTTTAACGAATATGAAACTTCTCAAAAATTACTCAAATAAACAAAACATTGATTTATAGGCTTTGGATTGTGTTGATTACAATTAAAAACGGCTTCTCAATTGATGCAGATCAATTCAAAGTATACCGCTGGAAGACAGCTGTTTTATACTTAAAATTATATCGTTGGTACCAGATGCCGACAACAGTCCATAAAGTTCTAATACATGGCTATGAGATCATAAAACATGCAATAGTACCAATAGGACTCTTATCGGAAGAAGCTCAAGAATCCAGGAACAAGGGTATAAAAAGTTATCGTAAAAATTTCACACGAAAAAAGTCACGGATTGACACAATGCGAGATTTATTTCACAGATTCCTTGTATCATCAGATCCATACATCAGAAGTTTGCGAAAAACACCTAGAAAATTTAATATGCAGTTACCCCTAGATGCAATTAAATTAATTAAAGAGCCAGAAGTCTAGAATAATATATTTTACATAAGTTAAATATATATAAATTTTCGTTTACTATAGCTTTGTTCCAGCCACCCACCCATGAAAACCATACTGTCACTCACCTATTTTTTAAGAAGTTGAATCTTTGTTAAAATTTGATTGATGAATTAAATGATTGGAAATAGCCGTACAATGGCAATGTACAGGGTGATTCAATATATTGTGACACCGACCTACAAAGTTTATGTTTACCCTAGAAAAAAACTTTACAGACGAAAGTTGCTGGATTTTAACTCTATTATATTTTGAGATTGTCGAGGATTAAAATATATCATAAACTGGTGGAGAAATGAACTTAACTTGTGTGTCTTAAATTTAACACTCTGTTTATTTTAGTCAATTTTGAAAGAGCTTTTTTCCGTGATTATAAGTATATAAGGTTCGTTGTATTTATTTTGCAAATCCATAAAGAAATTTAAGAAAATCTTTTCTATAAGGCTAATGTACTGGAGAGAGAAACCCTATCTCTGTCTGACATATTAGTCTTGTGGAAACGATTTCCTCAATTTTTTCTGTTGATTTTCAAAATAAATACATCCAATGTATATTTACAATCAGAGAAAAAGACTCTTTTAGAATTGACTAGAATACGCAGGAAAGCCCATTTAAAAAAACACAAGCTAAGTTCATCTCTCCACCAGTTTATGATAAATTTTAAACTTCGACAGTCTCAAAAGATAATAGAGTTAAAATCCTGCAACTTTTGTCATTAATTCTTTTTCCTATCTCAAACAAAAAACCTTGTAGGTGGGTGTCAAAATATAATAAATCACCCTGTACAATGTTCTGGTCAGGTTTGAACAGACCTAATGTACTATCTGGTAGATTTTTATATTTTTATTAGATTAAGAACCTTAAAACATAACTTATTCCCTTTTCATAATTTTCGTTGTTCACTTTGTTTTGTAAAAAAAAAACAGAAACCATTTTGTTCCATGTTCATGTCAATGATAGGCATAAAAAGGCTCAAAAACTATCGTTATTTTTAAATGACACGAAAATATATGTTCAATAAGTCTTGATTTTTATTTGGTTATACTTATTTAACACGTATTTACCACTAAAACATTTTGGCCAACTTTTCGCTAGATCTCGCCACTAGGCGTCGTATTGCCCTCATACGGCAGGCCCTGACATTATTATGGCAGGATCAACCTGCACAATTTTGGTGGGAATAACTTATATACCAAGTAAAGTAGCTCTGAACAAACTTATATCCGCTGAATCACAAATAAAGTTTAAACAGAATGAATCTCAGCTATGCGACTTCAAAACAATCAACGAAAAACTTGAGAATAATCAACAAAAATGGATAAGGGAGAAACAATTCTACCAAAATGACAATAATAAATATAGGGAAAAGTACGATCAATATAGGCAGGATATGGAAGAGCTAAAGAGAAAACTTGGGAGAATAAATGTTTTAAGTGAAAGCCTTAAAAAATCAAATATTGCACTGGAAGACAAACTAAAGGCATCAAAAACTAGACCAACTGCATCAGTAAACTCAAATCCAAATCCGACGTCAGATAGTGGGATCGTTTCAATTGGTCAACCAGCAAGGGCAAGACGACCTCAATTGCTAATAATGGGAGGTAGAAATGAGTTTAACTATGGTAAAATAGTCAAAATACTCACCAATAGGGAATATTATAAAGAACCACAAAAAATTAGCCAGAAATTTTAGCAGAACTGACATTAAAATAATTTTATTAAATTCTTACAATATTAGACTCGGAAAAACATTACCCATAGCAAATTAGATAATTTAATCCAAGCGTCCAAACACACAAGCATAATTTTGGTGGGAATAACTTATATACCAGGTAAAGTAGCTCTGAACAAAATACTCTCATCAACAAATGGACTAAGGATATAGTCAACATGGAGTTCATCGATATAATTAATTTACTGAGGCCTTTCCACTTTAATGAGGAAGGAGATGTGAATGCTAAAGGAAAATGGTGCCTCATGGAATACATGTTTAAAAATTACATAAAACTAAAATCTAAATACACACAAACCATCTCTGACAGTGAAAATAATTCACAACAAGACCGCCGAACATCATCAGAAATAATCACAAACAAAAGATCCTCCGAATCCCAGACCGAACCAGATGATCATCACAACCAAAAACAGAAATCTGTCACTATGGACAATTCCAATCAGGACTTGCCACCTAAAAAAACTCTTATACACTACGCAAATAACGGAACAAATACAAAAGCAAATAAAACAGCAGATTTTTTATAACAAAGGCCACTTCGGAAACGCATAGGGAATGACATCTAAAAACTAACAAGAACAAAGTTATAGTTCAACACCTAAATATCCAAAGCCTCTGCAATAAAACAAAGCTACTGGAAATACTAACAACAGAAAATAGCACTGATGTATTATGCCTCAGTGAAACATGGGCTACGGAAACATATATGGAATATGCAACAATAAATGGTTATAAACTGATATCAGACCTCTGCAGGACAAATCACGTTCATGGAGGCACAGCAATCTCCACCAAAAGTAAACTCAAACCAAAACAAGCTCCAAAGGTTTCGTCCTATGCCGTTGAAATGGAACTAGAGTGCTGTGCAGCTCAATTCAAAATGAATAAACGGGATACTGTAATAATAATAGTTGTATATCGACCACCTAACGGAAGTGTGGAAATATTTATAAATCAATTAACAGCCATTATGTCAGAGGTAGTACCTATACATAAACATGTTATACTATGTGATGATCTAAATATTGGTATGTTGAAAAAGAAGACAGAAAATACAAACTACTCAAAGACACGCTAGACGCACAGACGCACAACGAACCAACTCGCATTGCGTCAAATACAATTGGGACTTCCAGATCAGCTATTGATTATATGTCATCGAATATCCCAGCAGGGGAAGTTACGTTCTGAACTCGACAACCTCACTTATCTGACCATATGCTTCTGCAACTCGAGGTCGACCTTTCAAACACACCAAACAATGAATTGATTTGGATGAAACGTATTAGGCTGGCATCAAATGACAACATCCAACAATTTAAAGGCAGTCTATCCCTCGAGACATGGGATAACCTATCTAATCAAAACACTGAAGATTCGTTCAACGATTTCCATGCAACATTTTCATGGCATTTTGACCTGTGCTGTCCCGTTAAGCAAAGAAGCATTAACACAGACAGGAATGGTAAAAACTCCTGGTTTGAGGCAGATTTGCGCTTACAAAGAATCAAATTAAGGAAGCTTTTCAACGACACGAAAAACAATCCAGCCAAAGTTCAAGCCTACAATGAAAAAAAGAAACAATATCGAAAAGATGTTCAACAAAGGAAAATAAATTTCAACACAAATATCATCAATGACTCGACGAAGAAAGCCAAAGATATATGGAATATAGTCAACAGAGAAAGAGGAACAACAAAAGTATCCAAGCCAATATCGGTAAAGATTGAAGACAGATTGCTCCACTGTCAAAAAGAGGTTGCGGATAAATTTGGCTCGTCTTTCGCAACATCGATAGGTGATAATTTGGCAAGACGTTTTAGCACCTCAGTATCCCAAGAACCGTCTCTTCCATCAGCAAACACCAACTCTATCTTTCTCGAACTAGTAACTAAGCATGACATAATCAAAATCATCAATAGCCTAAAACACAGAGCATCTTCTGGTTTCGATGGAATTTCTACAAGAGTCATAAAGAGTGTGTCTGATGAGATTGCGTGTCCTCTTGAGATATTGATCAACAAATCAATCAGTGAGGACTGCTTCCCATCCAGACTCAAATTGGTCACAGTGGTACCGATCTTCAAGAGAGATGCAGAGGAGAATATTGCCAACTATAGACCTGTATCACTACTAGGCACATTCTCTAAAATTATAGAAAGATTGCTTTATGAGAGAATCATGAAATTCCTGATAAAGTTCAACATCATTAATGATGACCAGCATGGTTTCCTTAAAGGAAAATCCACTGAAACTGCGTCGTACTCTCTCTTGAACTTTATTCATGAGAACATAGACAGCAACAAAATAGTGGTTGGGCTATTCTTCGATCTCTCAAGGGCGTTTGACTCCCTGGATCTTGACTTTGTCGAAGCTAAACTAAATAACATCGGGTTCCGTGGGCGGGCGAAGGATCTCATTATGTCTTACCTTAGAGACCGAAAACTGCAAGTCAGGATTGGCCAGGAGATGTCGGATGGTTTTGATGTCGACATGGGAGCTCCCCAAGGATCGGTATTGGCCCTACTTATATTCCCGTTGTTCATAAATGACCTGAAACTGCAAGCTATGACAATTAAATTTGCTGATGATACGTCTGTGGCTATTGCAGCAAGAACTGAAGAGGAAATAAATTCCCAAATTAAAAAGATATGCGAAGGGATGAATGCTTAATGTTCCAGAAACAAACTACTATTAAATGAGTCAAAAACTATCTCAGTACACTTCTTCAACTCAAAACCCAAAATCCAGGCGGATATATTTCAATCTGAAGTAAAATTTCTCGGATCATATCTGTAGTCAACTACACTGAGACAATCACATTGAACATGTCTGTGGCAAACTCAATAAAGCATACTTTTTGCCCTACTTAAATTAAAGCAAAGTGTAGATAAAAAGACTTTGCTGAGCTCATATTATGCTCTTGCTTATCCGCACTTGACATACAACATAATTCTATGAGGTCAAGGTAGATTCATACAAAGAGTGTTTGTTCTGCAGAAAAAAACAATAAAACTGATATGTAATTTGAAACCGCAAGAGTCCTGCAGACAGGCCTTCGAAGAAAACAAGCTTCTGACGATGATGTTAGTCTATGTTTATAAATGTGCAACCTATGCATACTTACATATTGAGGACTTTCCAAAAACTGGCGAGCATAGCAGGTATGGTACGGGACGTGGTAATGAATTGTCCTTCCCCATACACAGGTCTTCCCTCTTCCAAACATCCCCAAAATACGGCTGCATAAAAATATACAACGGGCTGCCTAGAGAAGTAAAGGACTACACCACGTTTGGAGTGTTTAAGAGTAAACTTAAAAACTTTCTTCTGTCAAAGTGTTTTCATTCAATTAATGACTATCTAGGTTAAGTATAGAATGAGCAAATTCCTTTTATGGGTATACATATATTTTCTACTAACTATCATCGTCTTTATTTTTTGTAGTCTAACTGTTGGGGCTTTTAACTTTGTCATTGTATCTTGTCCCCCATACACTTGATTTTAACATATGCTATTAGCTTTTATTTTAAGTATTGTCCAATTATTATATATCTTAGCTTTAGGATATATTAAGACAAAACTATGTTCATTTTGTGAATCATTTAGTGAATTGGTAAATAAATAAATAAATAAATAAATAAACCATTCCTTATTCCTCGTCAATCGGATTATTGGGTATCTCGGTCAACAGCAATATATCCTGGCATGACCACGTTGCTAACATCGTAAAATCAGCCTCCCAGAAACTTGGTGCGCTATTTCGCAACAAAAAACTGTATACACTGCAGCAGTTGCTCATGCTCTACGAACCGCAAATAGAACCGTGCTTCGAATATCGCTCACACATCTGGGGTGCGGCACCAAAGCACACCCTAATGCTGCTGGGTTCGATTCCGAAGAGAGTCTGGAACACCGCAGACATGTGGCCGAGATGTTCTGTTTTACAGATACTTTCACGGCAGATGTTTTGTGACTGCTTGGGTCTTTGCTCCATTGAACTGAACTAAATTTCTGTTGCCCCAAGTGTGAACTTTCTCCAGGTCTTGATTAATTGCTGTAAACTGCTTCTATGTGCGGTAATAAGTCCCAGTCGCTGGTAAAGGTTTTTATGACCTAAATTGGGAGACAAGGGTACTGTCATCTGCAAAGCTGTAAACAGGATTATTCGTCAGCAGGTCATTAATCTATAATAATGACCTTTATGATCTATATTATCTATATAAGGAACAGAGTTGGCATGGGCGTAGACAGGATTTTTTCTCAGGGGGGGGGGGGGGGGGCTGTGGATAAGGCGGCGGTGGTACCCGCAGGTGGAGGCTAAGCTGCCGAAGGCGGAATATTTTGGGAGTGCCAAGCCCGATTTTTACCTGAAAGTCGTTAAAATCGTAAAAGAAAACAAGGATTCGGCACCTTCTTGAATGGCATGGCATGAATGGTATGTCGAAAAATGAGTCGGTTAAATTCCCAGTTGTCTACCGCCCATGAGAGTTGGTGAAAGTATTGCGCCCTGAGGCACGCCCGCGTTATTGGTGAATGTGTCTGATATGTGTCCATCAACTGCAACGTGCAAAGATCGGTTCTTAAGGAAACTGGCAAGCCAGCTGCAGAGAGAAGCTGGCAGTCCGAAAGGCGGCAGTTTGTTGAGCAATCCGTCATGTCAAACTCTGTCGAATGCCTTTGAAATATCCAACGCAATCGCTCGAGACTCTCTGTAGTTCTCAGTTGCCCTACTCCATATATGAGTGACATAGGCCAATATATCTCCTGTCGATCTCTCTTTGCGAAAGCCGTATTGATTATCACTGATTGTTCTGTTGTCCTCGAGTTACTCGAGTAGTTGCTGATTGACTACACGTTCCATGACTTTGGAGATTATGGGAAGCAAGGCAATTGAGCGATAGTTTGAGGGCGTGGTTTGCTTGCCTTTTTTGGAACAGGTTTCACTCGAGCAACTTTCCGAGAAAATGAGTATATCCCTTTTCGGTAAAACAGAGACAAAAGTCTGGAAAAAATGGCTGTTAGTTCGTTGGCGCAGTTCTTTAACACGATGGCAGGTATATCGTCCGGTCCTGATGCCTTTTGCGTATCTAGTCATTTAATGGTGGGGAGAGCCTTGCCTTAGGGGACGTCTAAGGTAGAGTGCGATGAAAACATTTTGGTGAGCATGTTTGCTTTTTCCTTGGCTGTAGTCGCCGTGATGCCACGTTCATCTGTCAAAGGTGGGAGAGACATTTTTGTAAAGTTATTACTTACTGCCTTTGCTACCGACCAGAAATTCCTGGAGCCACTGGGACATTGCAAAAGTTTATTCCTGATCTTTTGATTGTGTTTGTCTTTAGTTTCGTCGATCACAGGTTTGCATTCGTTTCTCGCTTCGACAAAATAATTGTGATTTTCCGCGGTCTGATTTTGCTGCCAGTACTTCTTGGCTTGCTGTTTCTTACCTACAGCTCTTTCGCATCTTCTGTCGAACCAGGGCTTGCCTTTTTGATAACGAAATCTATTGGATCTACAATCTTCTGTAGATGCGTTGGACAGAAGACAAATTTCCCAGTTGATATTGATACAAATGTCCTCCTGTTCTCTTTAATTGCTTCTAGCAATTCTTTTTCCTTTATGGCTGCTAGTCTTAGATGCTTTTAGCGGAAAAACTCTTAGGAGCCACTTTAAGTTTTTTACAAAAACACAACCAAAAGAAAGGAAAATACCTTAATTTGGATGGTACTGTAATTTAACAATGAGGTTGTTTTTGAGTCAAGTGAGAAGGAAGAGGAGAAAGAAGTATTAAACCTAATAATGACAAAATTTCCCACGTAATAGAATTGGAATTCTTTATAACAGATTAAAATATACCAATCAAGTTTTTAAAAAATCGAATTTGCGGTATTATATTCTCCCCAGATAGAACTGTAACAAAAAGTTCATATATTAAGCTACCACTCAAGTACCTAAAACAAACTTTATAAATTACTATTTATTTTTATTAGTTCTTAGTATTTTACTATTATAAAAATAACAGTTAAGAATTGATGGATTTCTCTGGATTGTAAATTCTTAAAATTAAAAATATTTGAACTCTACAAAGATCCAAAACACAAGTAACAAAAATTTATAAAGTGTTTTCTTATCAGATCTTTTAACTTTTTAACAAAAATTTAAAAATAAAAAAATATTGTATTTTTATTTGTAAAAATGCTCGTGGTGTCATAATATAATCTTCTGTCTTATGAAAAGTGGCATATTTTCAATTTGACGTGTTGCAATTAATGCAGCTGCAAACCATATAAGATGCCTACAAAATATCCCTGATTATAATTTACAATATTACATGCACCTTTCGCCATCATTTAATATTAATTAAATATTCAATAAGATAGAAGTCAAGAATAAAATTAATTTTGACGAATTATGCATTATATATTAATTTGTCCAGCAGGCTAATCGACAGCTCGTTTAAATTTGTTGATTTCGATATACACACTTTAAATATAATATGATATATATTTTTTTTAAATGGTTCTCTTGAACCGTTATTATTGATGTAACGGTTCAAAAACTTTTTAAATTATATTAATGTGAGCATTCTAGTGTTTATACTCTTCAACTTGAATTATTTAATACAAGATTCATGGTAAACTTAGAGGTTCTTTGAAACCCTTTCATTAGAGATTAAATTGGTTTAATCAAATGCAACATCTACGCGTAAATGAACTTACCTATCAGATTTGCTTCAGTGTAGGTGGCTGCTATCAAAACCATGATTAAAACCGTTAACAGTGGGCCTCGACAACTAGTCATCTTCAAAAAATTATTTTATTTTATTATCTTTAAAATACAGACAAAAAATACCGAAATTTCTCGATCAACTTGCCAGTGTAATAGGTGCTGCACAAATACACTTTCAAGATCAAGATCAACGAGATCATGGAAACGATCTAAAAATATTGATTTCCGGAGTTATAGATTTTTTATCAATATTTATTATGATTGAATGTGTTTACATGCAGCCACATGCAAAATAACTAACAAGTTAGTTCAAATGAACTTTTTAAACCATTTTAAGACAAAGACATTGATTGGGCAGGCTCGTACTGGCCATGGAAATATTTCGATTATTTTTTAAACAAATATTTCTTCGGTTACTTATATGCTGAAGCAAATGCAACTCCTAAAAGTTAATGAAAAATCTAAACTATAAAACCAACAATGCTGATATGATGTAGGTATACCTATTACTTACCCAGTTCTTATACTAAGAACATAAACGTTATAATACATTTCTACCAATAAATCATATCCATTTAATTTTCTAGCAGTAAAATATTTCAAAAATATTTTGTTCTAGATTCAGCTTAATTAATTTAAATTAAATGCACTGATCAAGGAAACATAACAAAGACTAATCTTTGTGGAACCAGGGGCGTCCAACCCAAGGCTGCTAGGTGTGCGGAGTACAAAGGCGACACGCCAAAGGGGATGCAGCAGTCGTCGGCCCTCTTGCATAAAAATTAATACAGTTTTTTCCGAAACGTGATAAGTTGTAAATACCTATTGTTAACATTAATTTAATATTGAATAAATAACCGAAACAGGAATTTTGCACTCGACGCGGGTTTCGCTAATCATGGTAGCATCATCAGGGTATGATTAAAACTTTAGTGTTAATCATCTCCTGATGATGCATAGTTAACGAAACGCGTGTCGTGTTGAAAAATTCTGTTTCGGTATTGTGGATAAAACTCTGT
>JAEQML010073992.1:0-14640 GCA_016904865.1 Pissodes strobi | reverse complement strand
TAAATTAATAGAAAAACTAAATTTAGAATGATAAGCTGCACAGTTTGGATTTTCGATCACGACTTGGAGAGGGGTAATCTCAATAAGGGCATAATTAACAATGCATTGATCTACTTCTGCCAAAGTGTATATGTCGGTCACTCACAGAAAACGTAAATATAGAATATCAAAATTGAATTAGTTTGAAAATTTGAGTTACAGGAGAACACTAAGTTTCGCGCGATGCTAAAACTATCACTAATTATAAAAGCCACCTTCCAAACGCTGTTGGTGTTATAGTACCCCGGGAATTCGTTAGTAGGGCGTTAATGAATTTTTTGATTTAGCGCGTTTTATATCTGATAAAACGCTACAGATATAGCTCAATTCGATTGTTTTATTTGGATATTTTTAATTTATTTTGCAATGTTTGCCGAGGACGGTTTATCTTTAATTGGATCGTAGGGGGTGGTCCTAACGTATTTGTTCTTAAAAACTAAAGAGTGGATTTTTCGTGTTAGCAATTCCCAAATATATATTAATATATAATAAAGTAAAGACGAAATAGGGTTCATACTCTTTTATTACCTGTGGTGGTAAGTGTAGAAAACTATTGCTAAAATATATTTTATGTCTTAACCATTCGGCTCCGTAAGAGTTTAACGTTCTAGGCGGTCCGAAAAATTAATAATAAAACTATATCATAAAATATCAATCAAGCCTAAATAGTACGTATACCAACGGATTCTAACATTTTTGATCGTTGCCATGGTCCGAAAAAGCAGCAATTTGCCTTTAATGATGGCCTTTTACATGGGCCAATCAACGTTAAATTATAGACCTTAAATTAAATCAAAGAGAGCGGGGCGCTGTTTTGGTTTCTTTTCAAAATATGGGCGATAATTAATTATTCGGATGGACGTCTCGTCGAAGGCTTTGTACAAGCCAAACATTTCTCAAGTTCTTGGGAAACGAGGATTCAATACAAAATATTCGTCTTTGATGCGATTTCATTTTATTGCGCCTGTGTGTGTATGTTTTTTTGAAAGACTTAAAACCTTAGGAAGGAAAATTGCCGCTTATAGATGAAATGTTGACGATATTTGGCTAAATCAAGACAAAATATATGAAACGAATCAAATAATTTTTAAGCTGAAGCAATTTTATTACCGATCAATAATGTCCAAACGACGAATTTTGTGTAGGAATTTCAGAGGGTAATATTCCTTCAGTATTTGGACACAGTGAACCAGCAATAAAGGCTCGTTGTGAAAGATCTACGAAAATTAAGAAGCCTTTGAGACTATATCCGAAAACAAAAAAACACCGTATAAATAGAGTACAAGCCTTAATTTCAAAATAAAAATGCGACCTTCATGGCAACATCAATTAAAGCCTCGATTTCAACTTATAAAAGTTGAGGCTTAGAAAAATAGTAAAATTTCGAGAGACAGGTAAGTTTAATTTCAGACGATTACGTAAAGTTGTTCTACTGGCATTCATTATGAGCTACTGAGCCACTTCTATTAGTATTTATTTCTGATATCGGTTTTAAAGGAAAGGTTTTAGATGTTTTATCCAAAATTGATGATTTAAAGTTTACTTCTCCCTTAGAAGCGGTGAGATCGATGTTGATTTTTTTTTTGCCTAAGTATCAGCTACAATATATGACGATGATGAAATAGATGGATCTATAAGAACAAGAATCACATCTAGAACCAGTTTACCGATTTAAAAAAAAATCAATATCTATAAGTTCTTAAAGATTAATAACTTCGGAGTTTAAAGGGAGAGGGAGGCAGAGTGGTGGATTTCGATATGAAGCCATCACTAGGTGGTGAATCGGGGTTAATTTGATAAGCCAAAGATAGAAGTTACACTTATAAAAGGCGGCTTGTCTCCATACAGGTCAGTATGTTCAAAAACATTTTGAGCCTGCGTTTTTATAATAGTATAATCTTAAATGTGCCTTGCCTTAATCAGCATTGATTGAAGCTCCTCCTAAATCTCTAAAGATGATCAAACATTTCCGAAACCTTGTCTGAATCCTTGAATATGATCACCATTAGCCGAAACGGGGTCTAAATCCACGAAGGTGACCAGCATTAGAAGATAGAAAGAATATGTCTTTCTCAGTCGAAGCTAGGTCTAAATCATTGAAGTTTTTTGACTTTAGCCAAAACTTGATCCAAATCATTGATGAAGATCAGCATTAACTGAAACTTTGTTCAAATCTTTGAAGATGTCCAGCGCCAATCGGAACCTTGTTTGTTGATTAGAAAGATGATCAGCATTAGTAGAAAACAGGTCTGATTTGGTGCATATGATCAGCATTAGCCGAAACCAGATCTAAAACCACGAAAGTGTCCAGGACTAGAATACAGAGGATGTCTTACATTAGTCGAAACTAGATATAAATCCTTGAAGTTGTCACACTTTAACTAAAACTTGATCTAAATCCTTGAAGCCGATCAGTATTAGCCGAAACCTCGTCCAAGTCATTGAAGATGATGTCCAGCATCGATCGAAACCTCGTCTAAATCCATGTAGATGATCAGCATCAGTAGAAAACAGGTCTGAATTCTTGAATATGATCAGCATTACCCAAAACTTTCTTTAAATTTTTGAAGATGACTAGTATTAGCCAAAACCTTGTCTACATTCATGAAGATATCCTACATTAGCCGAAACAAGATCTAAATCCACGAAGGTGTCCAGCATTAAAAGATAGAAGATACATTAGTCGAAACTAAATCCGAGACGTTGTCAGACTTTAGCTAAAATTTGACCTAAATCCTTGAAGCCGATCAACATTAACTGAAACCTCATCCAAATCTTTGAAGATGATGTCCAGCATCAATCTAAACCTCGTCTAAATTTATGAAGTTGATCAGCATTTGTAGAAAACAGGTCTGAATTCTTGCATATGATCAGCATTATCCGAAACCAGATCTAAATCCACGAAAGTGTCCAGGATTAGAATACAGAAGATGTCTTACATTAGTCGAAACTAGGTATAAATCTTTGAAATCTTGCATATATAGACGAGGTTTCGATTGATACTGGACATCATCTTCAAAGATTTGGACGCTGTTTCAGTTAATTTTGATCAGCTTTAAGGATTTAGATCACAAGGATAGATGCATCACATGCATACATTTTTGAATATTATCAGCTTTGGCTAAAACTTTGCTTAAATTTTCAAACATGGCTAGTATTAGCCGAAACCTCATCTACATCCATGAAGATATCCTACATTAGCCGAAACAAGTTCTAAATCCACGAAGGTGCCTAGCATTAAAAGACAGAAGATACATTAGTCGAAACTAGGTCTAAATCCTTGAAGTTGTCAGACTTTCGCTAAAATTTGATCTACATCCTTAAAGCTGATCAAAATTAACTGAAACATCGTCCAAATATTTGAAGATGATGTCCAGCATCAATCGAAACCTCGTCTAAATTTATGAAAATGATCAGCATCAGTAGAAAACATAAATTCTGAAACACAAGTATAATTAATATCTTCTTTAGTTACTATGCAGGCTCTGGGCATTTCCTGCCTGCTGACCCATATTACCGTTGAGTTTTTGGTGGGCAGTCCTTTTACCTGCCCCCTATATATCCACAGTTCTTGAATCAGTGCCAGATCGACTCGCCCTTGCCCAAACAACCTCGTAACTACGGCAGAGAATCCTGTCGCGTGATGTAGGTTGTTCTGGGCGACCCTGACGGCTGGCTTGTCCATTGAGTACTAGGAAAAGGCGGGGTGTTATTCCCCTAGCCTGGCAGACGAGACCAGAGTCGTCAAGATGCTTGTTTCGTCTTCCAGGTACTTATCTTCTTCCTCTGTGGG
Organism: Pissodes strobi; assembly: GCA_016904865.1. Classification (NCBI taxonomy): domain Eukaryota; kingdom Metazoa; phylum Arthropoda; class Insecta; order Coleoptera; family Curculionidae; genus Pissodes; species Pissodes strobi. The sequence continues at coordinate 10,808 of JAEQML010073992.1, read as the reverse complement.
GAGCTCGTTCTCCGAGCGGTAATTTCCCTTACACTCCTCTGTGCTTGCCCTTCTGGAGGGTTAGCGACTTTGGTGGCTGAGGTGGTTGGCCCTTCCTGAGGAGCCGATGTGTCGATGTCCATCTGCTACTCTGGCTTCGTTGTCTTTTTGCCTATCTTTAGGCCTTGTATTGTGACGCGCCCAAACCTGTAATATATGGAGTGTCCTTGCGCGACAGTCACCTCGCTGGATTTGATGTTAATTCCCAAGGTGTCCATGTGACTGCTCCCTTGTGCGAGTAGATAATCCGCCACTTTTGGGCACAGTAGCAAACATCGTCGAACTGAGCTATAGCATATCTAAGGGCGTGAAGACAGCTTAAACAGCTCATTAAACAGCTTAGATAGGTTTTTAGACAGGTCCGGCGCGCCAGAAGTAGTGGGGGTGGCCAAAGTGGCGGATTACCAACTGTGTTGACTACCTTCCACGCCTCTGTCTTTAGGTCGGTGTTCTGGGTTTTAATAAGCTTGAGGAGTTTCTCAGCTTCTTGTCCTTTGCTTCTGAGGAGGAAGACGGTTATGGTGTGTGCCAGTTTTCTCCCGTGCATACCGTCAATTTCGGTCCCTTCCATTCTATCATATGGGTAACCGTTTCGGTTAGCCAGTCGATTGTTTGCTGCTTTTCGCAGTCCGCCATTATCAGTCCTGACCTGAAATGGATTCCTGCGAATTTTAGGTTTTCCACCGTGCTGCTGTACATATCATCTACCAGAGTGCTCTCTAGGTCTGACAGCTGTTCCGTGGTCAGCCTAACCTCGGGGTATTCTCTTGGTACAATTCCTATCCAGACACTACAGCGGCGTAGCTGGTGCTAGTCCCTGCTACAGCTGTTTCTGGTTTCGAGGGAAACACTTTCCTCATTTTACTACTGGGTCCTTGAGGGGGCGTGATGTTATCGCTTCCCCTCTTGCCCTTTTTGCGCTCATCCGCTTAAGATGTAGAGGAAGGGGTTTGCCCTTGGAGCTGCTTCCTCTCTTCTTTCTCTTGTTCTACCTTTTCCCTGGCTGTATCAGGTGACATGCCTTGCGCCGGTATTTCAGGTATTTCCTTGCTCCTGCCCCGCTTAGGCATTTTCTACTCGGGTCGTCTAGGCCTCCAGGCTCTCCACGCTTGGAGAGGTTTTTAGTAGAAACCTTGTCTAAATACTTGAAAATGTCTTACATTAGGCGAAACCTTTAATGATATAGCCCAACTGGCCAAAAATGAACATATCAAAGATAAGACCTAAAAAATGAAGTAGTTTACATGGCTGAAAAACACGACAAGCGACAGATGCCATGAGTCAAAATTGGCAGATGAATAGCCTAAAACATAAAATAGTACACGCGGTTGAAAAATGACAGACGCCATGAGTCAAAATTGACAACTGACAGGTGTTACGCCCTAAAAATTGCATACCTCGTTTTTCCGCGGCAGGCCACATGTGTCATGGGCGGAGGTTATTTGGCTGCGCGCACTACCTGGCTCTGTCAACCCAAGTTAATATTAAAAATGAAATAGACTACGGGGTTAAAACATGACAAGCCACAGATTTCAAGTGCAAAAACTGTTGCCAAATTCAAATTTCAGTTAATTTTGTTAATAAGGATGGTTCCCGTATTGTGACACTGTATATATAGTGATTTTAAATGCTATGAGAATTATTTTTAAATACATCAATAAAAATATTATATTGTTTCCTTATCTGGAAATTAGTCTTTGAATTTTTACGATAATCCTTTAATCTTAAATTCCATTCATAACACTGCCTTTACGTTCAAGCACACTTAACGTATTTTTATTCACAATGGTAGACCCCGTATTTTACAAAGCGTCAACATCCGTTAACTACATGGGTACGTTTGAGTTATTTTTAGTTAATAAGAAAATTAATAATAAAAAACAAGACCTTTCATTTATTCTTGCCAAATCGTCAATATTCCATGAATTCATTAGCTAAAGATGATGCAGTATGGGTCCTTAGATGAAAGCTGCGTTAGGAAAATTAATAATTTTATATGTAGGAAAAGTATCGACTAATCTAACTTGTTTTGATTGAGTACACAAATTTTGAATCTATTGCAGCTACCTGAATATTTCAGGGCTAAAAACCGACTTTTGAAAATTTATTATTTTCTTTGGCAAGTTGTTATCTAGACCAGCTGCAGTTTTTCTTTTTCTACGACATGGAATTAGTTAACAAATATATTACTTTATAGCATATATAATAGATTGTGCTTTGGAATCGACGATAAACTTTAGGTGTCACACAACGCAATATCTATTTCTACAGTAAATCCCACTTTAGAAATTTATTTGTAAACGCTACGTGTATATTAAAATATGTTTAAAATGCGATTAGAGTCACTCCATATTGACCCTAGTATTAAACAATCTCTTTCAAGTTGTTTACAATTTTTGCTGACACTTCTACTTTAACTTGTCAGCGTTTTTAACATCTTCTAGTGTTATCACATGTGAAATTCGTGATTAAATTTACAGAAAAAAAAACAATTTCTTGTTAGGTAAAATTACTTTCACATTCATCCAGAACTTATAGGTAAAAGTGCCGTAAGTAAGTAGTATAATTATTACCTTCTACGTTGAAGTAATCAATATTTATCAAGCAATGATTTTTAATTGAGGTAGGTTTTTAGATTTATGGATTTTCGATATTATTAGCAAAGTATATGTAAACTAGTAAGTTCACTCAGCGGTAAATCCTTTGATGTAATTCAGCCACATTCTTTTATATCAAGTGACAACTGGAGATGACCGATGCGCTGCGTAAGTGTCCGATTGATTCGCGTGGCTTTCTCTAGTCAGAGATGTATTCAGGAGATTGTATGGACTCGTACCGAAAGACGTACTGAATGCCGGCGGGGTGAAAAATCAAGTGAAACTGAGCAAAGTTGTAAAAATATTTTCATAGAAGGAAATTGAAAAAAAAATTTGCTATACGTTTGTCATTTTTAGGTGATACCACTGTTGCTATCTCAGAATCTAACAAGAATTTAACAACACTGCAAATCGATCTTGAAAAGGCATCAATAATGGCAACTTTCTAATTTAATCAACTTTGTAGCTTTGACCGTTTCAAAGATATCAATAATAGTGGAATTACCTAAAATTTATTTAAAAATATATAATAATATAACACTTCGGAATCTCATTTTTACTACACTTCTTTGGTTTCATAAAAGTGATTTTTCAAGGCCACGTTATGACATGGTTTATGTTTTCGTCTCGCGTTACGGCATTTTTGTATCGTTGATTGGACGACTAACCAAAACTAACCAAATCTATCAAAATTGATTGTACCGTATCGGCACCGGCACCGGTTCAAATGACTACAATAAGCTGAGATTAAGTGAAACTAACCAAACCTTGATTCGACGAATAACCAAAACTAACAAAATCTAATAAAATTGATTATAACGTATCGTAACGGGTTCAAATTACTAAAATAAGTTGATACTAACTGAAACTAACCGAAAGTTGATTGGAGGACTAACCCAAACTAACCAAATCTATTAAAATTGATTATAACGTATCGGAACAGATTCAAATAATTAAAATAAGTTGAGACTAAATGAAACTAACCGAAAGTTGTTGACGAATAACCCAAACTAACCAAATCTGTTAAAATTGATTTTAATGTATCCTGAAAAGCTTGAAATGACTAAAATAAGTTGAGAATAAGTGTAGCTAACCGAGAGTTGATTGAACTACTAACCCAAACTAACCAAATCTATCAAAATTGATTATAACGTATCGGATGACTAAAAGAATTTAAGACTAAGTGAAACTAACCGAAAGTTTATTGGAAAACTAACTTAAACTAAAAAAATCTATTAAAATTATTTGTAACGTATCGGAACCGCATTAAATGACTAAAATAACTTAAGAATAAGTGAAACTAAACGAAAGTTGAATCGACAACTAACCCAAACTAACCAAATCTATTAATATTGATTATAACATATTGGAACCGCTTTAAATGATTGAAATAAGTTGAGAAAAAGTGAAACTATCCGAAAGTTTAATCGACGACTAGACCAAAGTAACCAAATCTACTAAAATTGATTATAAAGTATCTGAACCGGTTCTAATGACTAAAATAGGTTGAAACTAAGTGAAACTAACCAAAAGTTGATTGAACGACTAACCGGATTAGGTTGGTTAGTTCGGGTTAATCGTCGATTCAACTTTCGGTTAGTTTCGCTTAATCTCAACATATTTCAATCATTTGAACCGGTTCTAAGACGTTATAGTCAATTTTAATAGATGTTATTAGTTGGGTTAGTCACCAAATCAACTTTCGGTTAGTTTCTCTTAGCCTTAACTTATTTTAGATATTTGAACCGGTTCCGATACGTTATAAACATTTTTAATAGATTTGGTTACTTTGGATTAGTCGTCCAATCAACTTGCGTTAAACTTCACGTAGTTTCAACTTATTTTAGTCATTTGAACCGGTTCGGATACGTTATAATCAATTTTAATAGGTTTGGTTAGCTTGGGTTAGTTGTTGATTCATCTTTCGGTTAGTTTCACTTATTCTCAACTTATTTTAGTTATTTAAAGCGGTTCCGATACGTTATAATAAATCCTAATAGATTTGGTTAGTTTGGGCTAGTCGTCCAATCAACTTTCGATTAGCTTCACATAGTTTCAATTTATTTTAGTCATTTGAACCGGTTCCGATACGTTATAATCAATTTCAATAAATTTGGTTAGTTTGGGTTAGTTTGGGGACGACTACAATCAACTTTCGACTAGCTTCACTTAGTTTCAATTCATTTTAGTCATTTGAACCAGTTCCGATACGTTATAATCTATTTTAATAGGTTTGGTTCGTTTGGGTTAGTCGTTGATTTATCTTTTGGTTAGTTTCACTTATTCTCAACTTATTTTAGTCATTTAAACCGGTTCCGATACGTTATAATAAATTTGGTTAGTTTCGGTTAGTTTGGGGGCGACTACAAGCATCTTTCGACTAGCTTCACTTAGTTTCAACTTATTTTAGTCATTTCAACCTGTTCCGATACGTTATAATCAATTTTAATAGATTTGATTATATTGGATTAGTCGTCGATTCAACTCTCGGTTAGTTTCACTTAGTCTTAACTTATTTTATTCATTTGAACCAGTTCCGATACGTTATAATCAATTTTAATAGATTTGGCTAGTTTAAGTTAGTCGTCTATTCAACTTTTGATTTGTTTCACTTAGTCTCAACTTGTTTTAATCATTTGAACCGGTTCCGAGACGTTATAATCAATTTTAATAGATTTGTTTAGTTTGGGTTAGTCGTCCAATCAACGTTCGGTTAGTTTCACTTAGTTTCAACTTATTTTAGTCATCTGAATCGATTTCGATACATTATAATCAATTTTAATAGATTTGGATAGTTTGGGTTAGTCGTCGATTCAACTGTCGGTTGGTGTCAGTTATTCTCAACTTATGCTAGTCATATAAAGCGGTTCCGATACGTTATAATGATTTTATTACATTTGGTTAGTTTGGGTTAGTCGTCGATTGAACTTTCGGTTAGTTTCACATAGTCTCAACTTATTTTAATCATTTGAACCGATTCCGTTACGTTATATTCAATTTTAATAGATTTGGTTAGTTTGGGTTAGTCCAATCAACTTTCGGTTAGCTTCACTTATTCTCAACTTATTTTAGCCATTTGAAGCAGTTCCGATACGTTATAATCAATTTTAATAGATTTGGTTAGTTTGGGTTAGTGTTCAATTAACTTTCGGTTAGTTTCACTTATTCTCAACTTATTTTAGCCATTTGAAACGGTTACAATACCGACGTCATTATCAATTCTAATAGATGTGGTTAGTTTGGGTTAGTCGTCGATTCAACTTTCGCTTACTTTCACTTTGGGTTACTTTGGGTTAATCGTCGATTCAACTTTTGATTAGTTTCACTTTGTCTCAACTTATTTTAATCATTTGAATCGGTTCTGATACGTTATAATCAATTTTAATGGATTTGGTTAATTTGGGTTAGTCATCCAAACAACTTTCGTCTAGTTTCATTTAGTCTCAACTTATTTTAGTTATTTGAACCGGTTCCGATACCTTATAATCCATTTTAATAAATTTAGTTAGTTTGGGTTAGTCGTCCAAACAACTTTCGGCTAGTTTCACTTAGTCTCAACTTATTTTAGTTATTTGAACTGGTTCCGATAAGTTATAATCAATTTTAATAGATTTGGTTAGTTTGAGTTTGTCGTCGAATCAACTTTGGGTTAGTTTCACTTAGTCTCAACTTATTTCAGTTATTTGAACCGGTTCCGATACGTTATAATCAATTTTGATAGATTTGGTTAGTTTGGGTTAGTCGTCGATTTAACTTTCGGTTAGCTTCACTTATTCTCAACTGATTTTAGTCATTTGAAGCGGTTCTGATACGTTATAATCCATTTTAATAGATTTGGTTAGTTTGGGTTAGTCGTGGATTAAACTTTGGGTCAGTTTCACAGGGCCAAAATATATTTAATATTTACAAAGCATTCCATTATCGTTATATAATATGTACTTATAAAAAAAAATCTGACACATAGACGATTTTTCCGGTCTTGTCGCCTCCTTCACCTAATTTTATTAACATATCTATTCACTAATCCGACTATAGATTTTTCCTATTTGCCTTTGTATTTTTCATTGCTTCGTATATGTTTCCACCGAAGTCCGAATAAAATATTAAAATAGAAATAAAATTAAGGATTTTCACAAATCCGACTCTGTTCTGAACACTCTGCCTACATACGAACGACTGATTAAACTAAAACGCTCCACCTGCTGCCAACAATCTGCGGATTTTCGGCGGCTGGCAGAAAATATTTGGGGGAGTGGAGCTACTAATTTACATATACTTTGTTATTAGTGTCGGACAGGTGAAACTAGTGGCAATATTGACAATATTTCATATTTATTTAGTCTACTGTCTAGTCTACTCCCTACTGTTGCATTTATAGGCTCAAAGTAATCCAAAACAACACATACAGAGTATCTCTAAAGGGTATGTACAAAACAAAGGTGAGGCTAAAATATGTCCGGCTTTCCTTAGTTCACAAGTTGATAGTTTCGGAAATATATCACATTCGTTATGTTTTAAAACTGTTTGTAAATATTTATCTTAATAGTAGCATGAAACTTTAAACGTCGACCAAAACCAGCTTATCTTGCCAATGTTCAATGCTGCGAATTTTTCTTCTTAGCCAATAAGCCGGTGATTTTAGCGACGCCTAATTCTTCTGCAATATTCCTAATTTTGCCCCCATCAATCAAACGAGTGTATAACATGGCACGAGTAAAGATTTATAATACTCCAGGTGATTAGAATCTTATTTGCTGTCCTAGTTTTTCTCGGGCATGATGGTACTGGCAGGAATAATTCACATATTTATTAATGGGTCTGTTATCTTACCTTCTCCTTAAATGGTTTAAATTACCTGGAGCACTTCATACTACTAAATCACTGACACTGCTAATTGCTGCGGTTAAGTTTCAGGCTTAAAAAGGAGTCTCTAGTGAGTGAACAGTGCTGGCAAGGTGTTAGGAAAGTACCAAAAATTACGCTGCGCCAAATAACCCCAGTCTCCCTTACTAAAGGTTAAATTTTATTCGTTATTATGGTTTCCAGAATCTTACTGGCATAAAAGAGCTTCGATATCCCCCTGTAGCTTTTCCACCTCCGTCTTTCAAAGTAGAACAAATAGAACATATTTTCCATTAATCAGGAAAAACCCCAGGCCAGAAAAAAACATAAAATATCCTCCGGAGAACCGTGACTAGAATGAATCTGGATTTTCCTAAAGACTTTCTAGACTAACTTTGATTCTAAATTAGCGTGAATTACAGATAATTTAGGTCTATAATAAAAAACGTAAATTCAGGGTATATCCTAACATTTTTCCAATGCATTCATCGAATAAATTTTTCGGTCCCTGGTTGAAGAACAGTAAGATGGTTTCGCTCTACCTCACACCTCTCGTTAGGTTTATGAAATCTGAGTATATTAGTTACTAAGTCTTTTCTACCATGTTGCAAGGAATATTAATACGTCTCTAATTAATTTTGGGTAAAATCCAAAAATTTGCATCTACATATCGTGAAGTTTTTTTGCAGAATCTTTGAAAATCCAGTAGTAAACAAAAATTAGCTCAGAAACTATGCAAAGTAGGGTCTTGAAAAGGAATGGCTCTATAAACCACATAATCATACTATTTAGCAGTTTCTACAGCTGAGCCGGTGAAACCTAGGATAAAAAGTTTTTTTTAAAGAAATTATTATACCTTGACAGCTGCATATTTTTCTGGACAATAACGATAGTTTTTAAAGCCAGCTGGTTCAGAGTTTTACACATTCAGGTGAAAAAAACCAGCACGTAATATTAGGTAAAATTTAAAGTGTCATATTTTTTTATTTTTAGTCCAATTTTTATAAATTTTGTAGCAAACTACAGTTAAAAAGAATAATTTAAACTTGTCTATCCAGTCTTTTTTAAAGTAAATTTTCTGATTGGTTGGGACAGATATTTAGAAAATATCTGGTGCACTAGGGACTCTTGGGCGTTTTTATGCACATTCTGAAGACATACAACTTGTAGCGTCTCTCCTGTTGCCAATTGAAGAAGGTAAAATGGCGGTTGGAAAATTGTAGTAAGAAGTAAGACAGATCTATTCTTGTACTCAAGATTCGAATCAAGTTTCGAAGTCTTATATACTCGGTGAAGTTAAGTTGAGAGAATTTCAGTAAATGAAAGAAAGTTTGATTAAATTCAGTAAAGAAAGGAGTTCACGTTAATTTGAAATGATCAAGAAGTGTTGTTAGATATTAGATATCTACTAATAGTCAATCTGATCTCTCCAGATCTTCTACCAACCCGCACAGGCTAGCGTGGTAGAGAAAAATTCCCCGTAAAAGCAAAGCAAGAGCTGCTCATTGAGCAGTCTCGGAGGTAGAGGGGGCAGAGGGTGTTAAGAATCTCCGGAGTGCATCGGGCTACCTGCTACCACCATAAACGACAACGGCAAAGAATATAGTTTATGGCAACATATAACAACAGAACACTGATGGCGGACGAAAAGCTTGGGGGGGTAGAAGACGAGCTGAAATATAGAATATATAGAATGGGATATACCTGGGCTATCAGAAGTACGGCGAGAGGGTGAGGAACAAATTGTCCTTTCGTCAGGACACATGTTACATTGTAGAGGAGACTCTTCTAATGGTGGCGTTGGATTTATTGTAAATAGGAAGCACACAAGGAACATACTTACAATTGAAAGCATAAGTGATAGAGTTATATATCTAATCTACAACAAATTCGATTGAAGGTCATTCATGCATATGCACCTACAAGTGCCTACACAGATGAAGAGGTGGAATGGTTCTACGACGATGTTAATACTGCAATACAAGAGGTAGCCACCAAATATAATATAATGATGGGAGACCTAAACGCCAAAATAGGCCACAAACAAGACGATTTAGAGTTTATAGTTGGACCATACGGATATGGAAATAGGAACGAAAGGTGTAAAACTCTTATAGAATTTCTTCTTCAACAGAGACTATATGTCATGAACACCTATTTAAAAAAAAAACCGCAAAGAAAATAGACTTGGCAATCACCTAATGGCGTAAACAAGATAGAAATTGACTTTATAATTTCTAACAAAAAAGAGATTGTTCAAGACGTAACTGTATTAATCAAATTTTCAACCGGTAGCGACCATAGAATGGTTAGAGCAAATATAGTCTTGAATGTGAAGAAGGAAAGGAGAAAAATGGTGACAAGGAACGAAAGGGGCAATTTCACTTCGATTACTGACACGAGGGCATATTAGGAAGAAATAGAGAAAAACCTACAGAACAGTGTGTAAGACGAAAGCAACATTGAACGGCTTAAAGAAACGGTAGTGGAGGTACTAAAGAAGTGTGAGGATGAGCAGACAAGGAAAAATTAAAAACTCACTAAAGACCCAAGAAACCTAACGCAGAGAAGAAAAGAAATGAAAGATAAACACACAACGAACACAGCAGAGCTAAGAAGTTTAAACAAAGACATTTCAAGGGCCACCAGGAAAGACATACGGAAGTAAATAATACCATAGAACAAAACAAAAGCCTAAAGGTTCTAAAACGAAAGTTGAAGACAGGAACGAGGAATATTTACAATTTAAAAAACAAAAAGGACACACCATTTACGAACAGCAAGAGATCCTAAAAACCATCAAAGAGTACTATAGAACATTATATAGTCAGGATGACTTCATTCAAGAGGTGGAAATCCCAGTAATACAGAATCATCAGCCATAAAAGGCATGAAGAACAACAAAATACCTGGAGATGGCATTGTAGGCGAAATGATAAAACAGAGAGGCAAATGCGTCATAATGCCCTAAAAACTCTTTATGATGCCTGCCTCTTTGGAGGAAATACACCAGAGTAATGGAACAAAGTCGTTGTGATAATCTTACACAAAAAGGGAGACATAACAAAAATTGGAAACTACAGACCTATCAGCTTATTATTCCAGTTATATAAGCTCTTCATCACTAATAGACTGGGACCTAAACTAGATTTCCATCAACCACTGGAGCAAGCTGAATTTAGAAGTGGCTTTCGAACGAATGATCACCTATAAGTAATAAAGTTCTTGATAGAGAAAGTTACAGAATACAACAAGCCATTGATACTGATATTTGTGGACTTTTAGAAAGCATTTGACTCAGTCCAGCATACCTCCATGTTGAGAGCACTT
>JAEQML010073991.1:0-14640 GCA_016904865.1 Pissodes strobi | reverse complement strand
TCTTCACATTCGTCAACCCATACTGACAAGAATAATACTGTAAATGGAAATTTGTCATATGAGGAAATTCTTAGTCTATATTTAGACTTAGATTTAACGAGAAGGAAGTACAATATTTTACGTTCTGTTATGAATTCTATTAAAAAAGATGCTTTTCCATCATACAAAAAATTGATTCAAGTGAGAAATTCACTCTTGCCTGAAAACATTATAGTAACTGAAACGTTAGCAGAAGTAGATTTACAAGACCTTTTAAAGTGTACAACGAAAAGTATATTAAATTGCATTACCACCAATTTTGAAAATGATGTAATAAATATGACTTTACATTGTAAATGGGGTTTTGATGGGAGCTCTGGTCATGGTATTTATAAACAAAAATTTGCCAATTCTAATGACACCGATGAGTTTATATTTTTCATGGCTCTAGTTCCCATTAGTTTAAACAATAAATTAACGAACAAGGTGTATTGGACCAATCCACGCCCCTCTTCAAGTTTTTATTGTCGTCCAATAAAGTTCATATTTGCAAAAGAAACTTCGAACCTTGTAAAATCTGAAGAGCTTATGATGGTCAACAATATTAATAAACTGGAAAATTGTGAATTTATCAAAGGTATAAATACGATAGTTGTATCTTTTAACCTGCTATTCACCATGGTTGATGGGAGTATTTGTAATATAGTGTCCGAAACAAATTCCACTCAAAAATGTTATATTTGTGGCGCAAAGCCTACTGATATGAATAAAGCTGCTGTTTTAAATAGGGAACCATCTAAAGAACACTATAGATTTGGCTTGTCAACGCTCCATCTTTGGATAAGAAGTTTTGAATTTCTACTCCATATTTCCTATAACTTGCCATTCAAGAAATGGCAGGCTAGAGGAGTTGACGCGATTGAAAAAGCAAAGCGAAAAGCAATGATTCAAGCAGAATTCAAAAACAGGATGGGATTATTAGTTGACAAACCTAGATCTGTATCAGGTTCAAGTAACGATGGTAACACTGCGCGAAAATTTTTTTCGGATCCGGAATTGAGCGCTTCTATCACGGGCTTAGATATAAATCTAATAAAAAAATTTTCTCTAATTTTAAGAATTCTTTCATGTGGCAAAACCATAAATCCGGACACTTTTAAAATTTTATTATCAGACACAAGGGAACACTTCTTGAGCAAATATAACTGGTACTATATGTCAAGCAGTATCCATAAATTGTTAATTCATGGTGTCGATATAATTTCATCTTTTTCTCTGCCAATAGGACAACTATCCGAGGAGGCTCTTGAAGCTCGTCATAAGGAGATTAGGTACAATCGTCTGTATCATACCAGAAAATGTTCGCGAGAGAATAGTAATAAAGATTTAATGAATGTTTTGTTAATAACATCTGATCCGTTTGTGACAAGCCTTAGAAAAACAAAAACAAAAAAAAATTTGCCCATTGATGAAGAGATGAGCAAATACATAATATTAGATTCTGTGTATGAGACATTGTCAGATATCTCCGAAATTGATGAAATTATTTCGATGTAGGAAAGGGAGACAGGTATTCGAATAATGATTCAATTTACGATGCGAATTCTATAAAATTAAAAAGTATTTTGAACTGTCAATATAGTGATATATAGCTTTTTTTTAAAGTATATAGGTACTGGATGACATATATTTCCAAAACAGCACCAGTCAGTGCTCAATGTTTGTATGAGTAACTAAGCGTTAGTTTATAGTTTTTTGCATTATGTTTCCTTTATATAAATGTATTTCCCATTAAATATTGTATTTATTTGTTAATCGATTTCTTTAATGTTCTTGTATAAAAAACAATTCACGACAAATTTATTTAGCCGATTAGTTTCTTAAAAATTTAAGATTATTTTATAGGTGTAATGACGGACGCCACTGATAAAAAATATTTTTCTACAACGCATTTATCATGTGTGAATCTTAAAATGAATATTCAAAGAGTCCTTAAATGAAATATATCGGATATTTATTAAAAAAATTGGAAGTTATGATTTTTCGCCGAATTTTACTATCAATGGGCCCACTGTGCGCTGATAAATTTTCTTAATAATTCTTGACTAAAAATCGATTGATTAAAATTATGCATACCAACATATTGTCACGGCTAGCAATCATCCGAATGTTTTTGTGCTACCCTATAGAACTAGCCTTGAAGCGTCTATGTATGAGTCATCGCCGGCCGCGAAGATTCAGGAACTGTGGAATTTTCTCGATATTCTGGTCAAGAATAATATAGAGTGGCCTCGCTTCTTCCCGAGTATTCGTGATAGAATTTAGATGGTATATAAATAGCAGACAGAAAGCGTGTTGAGTAGTTAATCATTGAGTGTTAAATTGTATAGAGCAAATAGTTGTAAAGTTATAAGAGTGGTTTAGTGTGTTTAATTGTATACAGTGGTAAAGAATAAAGAGAGTATTAGTTTAAAATAGTAAAAGTTGTAATTTCGTTAAGAACCCACGGGAAAAACGTAACATTTGGTGTCAGAAGTCGGATTGTGAAGAAACGGGACTTGTGAAGTGTTCTTCGAGGAGAGAAGAGGGTACAAGTACGTCAACGAGGCCGTTTTGATTGGTGAATTCTGTGAACATTTTATAACATTCTATGGTCAATACAAGGCAACAAACGGCAGAAATGGACCAAATAAATAAAATGTTGGCGGATTTCATGGAAAATCTAAATTCTGAGAGACAAGCAGAATAGGACATGCTTCATAAAATTTTACAAGACCAAGAAGATAAAAGGCAGAAATGAATAAAAAGTTAACCGTCTGATATCACCTTTACCTAAACTTAAATTTGATTATAAGGTATCGGAATCGATTAAAATGACTAAAATAAATTGGAACTAACTGAAATCAAACGAAAGTTGATTGAATGACTAACCAAAACTCGCCAAAAGTAACCAAAACGGGCTAAGACGTACCGGTACAGGTTACAAAAATTAAAGTAAGTTAAAACTAATCAAAACGAACGGAATTTTAACGACTAACCAAAACTAACCAAAAACGTTAAAATTGATTATAACGTATCGGAACCGATTCAAATGACTAAAATAAATTGGAACTAACTGCAACTAACCGAAAGTTGATTGAAAAACTAACCAAAAGTAACTAAAAGCACCAAAAAGTGCTAAAACGTATGGGAAGTATGGGAACAGATTAAAAATATTAAAGTGTTGAAACTAACCGAAAGTAACCGAATTTTGGCGACTAACCAAAAACATTAAAATTTGTTATAAAGTATCGGTTTAATGGCTAAAATAAATTGAAACTAACTGTAATTAACAGAAAGTTGATTGCACGACTAATCAAAACTAGCCAAAGTAACCAATAACACTAAGAGCTTAAACCTATCGGAACAGATTAAAAGTATTAAAGTTAGTTGAAACTAACCCAAATTAACCAAATTTTGGCGACTGACATAATTAAACCAAAAACATTTAAACTGGTTACAATGTATCGGAACCGGTTCAAATAAGTAAAATAAATTGGAGCTTACTGAAAGCATTGTCCATTGTCTTTTCTGTATAAACAAATAAACAATGCTGAAAGTAACCGAAAGCTAATGTAACACAGCTTTGTGGTGGATTATCCAAAATAATTTATTTAATAAGGGTGTTGTCGCGATGTGTGCCTGTTACAACGCTGACGTCGGCCTATCACGGTTACTTCTCATCGCTTATGTCGTATGCGGTTCTCAACTGGGGGGCACTGTGCCCATTCAAGTAAAGTTTTCAGACTTCAACGTAGGTGCATACATATTATTGCGGGGCTTGGATACCGTGATTGCTGTCGTCGGTGTTTTGGGGAACTCAAAATCTTAACATTTCCTTCAGTATTCATATTAAGATGCCTTGAATATGTCAGGTCCAACCTATCACTTTTTTCCACACATGGTGATATTCATGACCATTCAACTCGCAATCGCGATAACATACGCCCTGATTTTCACAGACTTTCAAGGACCAGAAGAGGAACTGACTACCATGGTATAAAATTTTTTAATGTACTTCCATTGGAGATTATATAAGCTGATGTGAAAAAATTTTCTATAAAGATTAAGGGCTATTTATTACAAAGGGCCTTTTATTCAGTAGAGGAATACCTTAATAATAGCTTTAATGACCTCCTGTGAATTTTACTGCTTGATGTAGCAACTTGTCTGTGTTGTATTTTAATTTTATTTTAATAACTACGTTTGTGTGTTATGTATGTGTTTGGACAATTTATTTTGAACCATTTTAAATGTAATTTTAAATATCTTTTTTTAACTCACACCTTTTTGTTTTTTAATGTGCATAGGCAATTGTTTGAAACTGTTCTACCTTAAACTTATATTTTATGACGTGTAAAAGCACTCTGTGTTATATTACCAATAAACTCTATCTATCTATATCTGATTGAATGACTAACCAAAAGTAACTAAAAGCACCGAAACTGGCTAAAACGTATTGTAATAGATGAAAAATATTGGAGTAAGATAAAAATTAACCCAAATTAACCGAATTTTGGCGACTAACCTAAACTAACCAAAACAGTAAAATTGGTAATAACGTATCGGAACCGGTTGAAATAACTAAAATAAATTGAAACTAACTGAAATTAACCGAAAGTTGATTGAACGACTAAACAAAACTAACCAAAAGCACCAAAAAGGCGAAAACAGAAATAAAAACAGATTAAAAATATTAAAGTAAGTTGAAACTCACTTAAATTAGCCGAATTTCGTCGATTAACTAAAATTAACCAAAAACATTAAAATTAGTATAACTGTTATACTCGTAACGTATTGGAACCAGTTCAAATTCTTAAATAAATAAAAACCAACTAAAACTAACAGAAAGCTGATTGAATGGCTAACCAAAACTAATCAAAAGTATCCAAAAGCACTAAAACGTATCGGAATAGGTTACAAAATCTAAAGTAAGTTAAAACTAACCAAGACGAGCTGAACTTTGGCGACTAATCAAAAGTAACCAAAAACACTAAATTTGAAAATAACGTATCGGAATCAAATGACTTAAGTAAATTGGA
This sequence comes from Pissodes strobi, assembly GCA_016904865.1. Taxonomy (NCBI): domain Eukaryota; kingdom Metazoa; phylum Arthropoda; class Insecta; order Coleoptera; family Curculionidae; genus Pissodes; species Pissodes strobi. The sequence continues at coordinate 9,580 of JAEQML010073991.1, read as the reverse complement.
TCTAAGTGAGACTAACCTAAAGTTAATTGAACGGCTTACCAAAACTAACTAAAAGTATAACCAAAAGCGCTAAAACGGGTTAAAACAATTCGGAACAGCTTAGAAATATTACAGCAACGTCATTGCTAATTCTATATTAATAGATTTTCCTATCTACAAGTGGAGGGTAATTTTTCACCTCTTCATTTTCGCACCTTTCTATTTTTTTATAATTGAGGCCATCCCCGGAAGAAGGGCCCATATGCCAAATGGTGGTTCTGAGAAAAACGCAATTAAAAATTTAAGACTATATAACAAACAAAATTTTAAATTTTGAACTTTATTGAAAGCTCGAATACGTATCGGAGCGTTATTATCAATTTTTCATAAACCGTCTCGTGACGTTCAGAAAAAATTTCCGTGTCGTGGCGCGACCTTGAAAAATCACTCGTATGAAACCACAGAGGTATTCATTTGAACCGGCTCCGATACGTTATAATAAAATTTAATGCTTCTGACTAGTTTTGATTAGCCGCGAAAATTCGGTTTATTTTGGTTAGTTTTAACTTACTTTAATTTGTGTAATCTATTCCGATACATTTTAGCACGTTTTGGTGTTTTTGGTTACTTTTAGTTAGTTTTGGTTGGTCACTCAATCAACTGTCGGTCGGTTAGGTTCAGTTAGTTTTAATTTATTTTAGTCGTTTGAACCGGTTCCGATACGTTATAAACAATTTTAATGTATTTGGTTAATTTTGGTTAGTCGCCAAAATTCGGTTAACTTGGGTTAGTTTTAACTTACTTTAATGTTTTAAACTATTCCGATACGCTGTAGCCCTTTTTGGTGCTTTTGGTTAGTCGCTCAATAAACTTTCAGTTAATTTCAGTTAGTTTTAATTTATTTTAGTGACTTGAACCGAATCTGATACGTTATAATCAAATTTAATGTGTTTGGTTAGTTTTGGTTAGTCGCCAATATTCGGTTCATTTAAGCTAATTTTAACATTTTTAATTTGTCCCGATATGGTTTAGCCCTTTTTGGTGCTATTGGTTAGTTGTTCAATCAACTTTCGGTTAGTTTCAGTTAGTTCCAATTTATTTTAGTAATTTGAACCGGATCCGATACGTTATAACCAATTTTAATGTATTTGGTTAGTTTTGGTTATCCGCAAAAGCTCGGTTAATCTGAGTTACTTTTAACCGTTGTTTGAATAAAGGAGTATAGTTAGCTAACCAATGAGTATGACAGAGAGACCATTAAACAAAGAAGGATACATATCGTTCATAAGCGACAAAACGGATAAAACTGAACACTCGATGCACAAGAAAAGATTTTAAGGTTGTCTGTAATAAAAATTGAATTTATCTAATAGATATGTTTCGAGGCCCATAGATGGCACAGCAAACAGTCGTATTAGAAATGATCGCTTATCGACTTCGTAGTTAAGTCGATAACCATCGAATTATTTATAGAAATAAAATTATGAAACGTAAAACACAGTTTGTTATGAAAGGAAAGAATAATGCGTAGTACAAACACAGTTTATACCGTACCCGAATTTTGTGGCCATGTGTAGTCCATTCGCATTGTCCTGTTGTAGACGAGGCAGGTAACTCCGTTATATTTGATAAGTCACTGGTACTATTGTTACATAGTACCAGTGACTTATCAATTATAACGAGGTTACCTGCCTCGTCTACAACAGGACAATGCGAATATTTACTTATTTCCATATTTTTATAAACTCGGACTACACATGGCCACAAAATTTGTGCATATGACCCAAACAAAATTTAAATTCTTAAGTAACAAGATACAAAATGAAAATCGAAAATGACACTTCTCACTCGATTCTCAAACTACGCAGGCCCACTCCAATATCTTCCTTCTGCGAGGTGGAACTTTTGGGGTAAACTCTTTTTACCCCACTCCGTAATAGTCGAACGCTGAAAGAGCTACTCAATCTGCACAAAAAGCTTTACCCGAACGGCTGGAGTACTTTTAGGTATGCACGGAGTGAATGGCGTGAGCATCCCGGACGCGCCTTAGGTAAGTACACATTTTTAGATAAATTTCGAAGTGAAATATTTTTATATTAATAGATAGACGCCTGCAGTTTTTAAGAGGTTTTTCCAAATATCATAGGCAAAAGTTTGTTTTGATTGCGAGATCTAAATGAAATAGGAAGTGTTGCATACAGGGTGTTTATTAAACTCTTGGAAAACTTCATTGCTTCCGAAAACGTGCAAACATTTTTTTAAGTATTGGTTGACCTCACAACAATGAACACTAGATAAATTGCAAAAACGAATTTTGGTCGTTTTGTCGTATCTCCGATATTATGAAATATAAATAATTTTTTTAAAAAGCACTGGTTTTTCTTGTTGGCATGTATTATCTTAACAAAAAACTATATAAAAATGTTCATGCTCAGAATTGATTTACCAGATACATTTCTAACTTCTGAGATACCTGCAGTGTGGATGCATTTATACAGAGTGCGCAGCAAATTAGCCAGAATTGGTTAATTAATAGCGCGGTTGGATCATTTTATCTTTATATTATGTTGTTTTTTTTGCTTAATTGACTGTATTCAATTATTCTTGTTCGGTATCTTCTATCGTTAAAATAACACCACCTTGCCTTTGACTAACTATTTTAATATTAAATTAAAATACAATAAGACTGTTTTAAGTCGAAGCTGCTTCTGATAACTAGTGTTGGGCATGGGTCATTTGTAAAGTAAAAGGATATACCGATTTTTGTTTCTAAATTAGAAGCATTAAAGTTTTTTGGCGTTCGGAACTCCAAGCGTCATACGTCACGCCTACAAGGATTCCTACTGTATTTTTTGCATTAATTGCCTACCACAACCACATAACAAAAGTTATATAGTAAAAACTTGGACATTGGGATATTTTAGGGTATCAGGCGTCGCGTTGGGCCCGCGGGCGCCCCTTGGCTATAGCTTAGTATAGGTAATACGGCCCTGAACTGTCTCATATCCAATAGATAGACGGCGCGCAACTGTCCTTTGAAATTAAGACTACTTTCTTATTTTTCTGACCGCGGCGCGCAATTGATCTACACCCCTAAGCCCTAGCAGAGTCTATAGATATTCTAAATAGTCCAAGCATTCGAGCAATATGTTTTCCTCTTGCCGACGCTCCTCCCTCACTCCCAAACTGCCGCTTCTACCGGTCGGTCGGCAGTTCACTTCTCAGTGGTTGGGTACGCGGTGTCCTAAGATTTTAAGCTTACATATTTACGAAGCGATGTACGCGGTGAGTACAAATAATTTAGAACAATAATTATTAGAGTGGGCGTTGAAACGTTACTTTTTTAGATAGTTTCGCGAATGGCTTCTCAAGCTAGTCATTCTTCTTACTGCAGTGTTGATGGATGTGACGTTAACATAAATCAGGAAAATGTGTCATCTTTTCGAATTCCACTAGATCCAGTAAGGTATGTTTAAATAAATTTTCAAAAAGTTGTTTATTATTAATTTTTATTACTTAAATTAACGTTAGGTGGTAAGTTTTTTGGTATTTGCATTTTTATTATTTTTAAGTTTCATGTATGTTTAATTATCTATTGTAATGTTTGCTTAAGTACAAAAAGAACGTATTTCCTTGTTTTTTCTATATTAATATGAAGCTTATTTTAAATAAAAGAACACACGTTTCTTAAGTACATGAAAATTTAAATGCATAATTATTCGGGTCCTACTTATCGTATTCTTTTCTTACACTAATTTTCACTTAAATAACTATAAAACAAATTTGTTTGTTTTACAGAAAATTTCAAAGATGCAAGGCAAGAGAATATACTTTCGAGCAGCCTAAATCTTGAAACTCCTTCCTGTAAGTTAAATCATGTTTCATCCCGAGTGCATGGAAATAAAGATTTGATTTAAGAGAAGCATCTTCGATACAAATAACACAATATTTGTTTAAATTTGTCATTGTTTTCACTTTTGTACTTATTGCATCAAAAACTCGCTCATTATTTATTCCTGGTTTGCAAATAAGGTGTTCGGTCATCTTTTCCAGGTATCGTTTAGTAGGTAAGCAAATAATTTTTCCCAAGAAATTGTAGGCTTTAGGACCAAAAAAGTATAAGGTAAGAGCAAACTATTTATATTGTTTAGAGTATCTTCTTGCTTTAGGTGCTTTGGATTGTCTGAGTCTTCACGATTTCAGCTAATGCCTTGTTTAAATATTTATCACACACCTGTTTAAAATATTCTAATTCTTTCTTTTCGTCATGTTTATGGAACTGCAGCCCGTTCTTGAAAGTTTTTTCTTCAGGGATCTTACTTGATATCTTAACTTCTCTTTTCTGGGACTGTTAACAGTAAGATTCTTTGAAGTTTGTGTTTGTGCATTAGGCGAATGGCGGTACTAACGGTTAAGCTTCCGAGATATTCGTCGCATGCAAATCTAAAAAATACTACCAATTTAAAATCTAATAGTAATATTGTTATAAAAAAATATCCATTTGTTTCATTTAGGTTAGCATTACAAAAAAAATCTGCTGCTGCAAGTTATATTTATTTAAATCCCAGATTTGATTTTCGCTAAGATGTCGAAGAGGAAGGTCTAAAAAATATAATAATGTCACAGAATGTCATCTGTGATAATGTTAAGTGTTAGAATAATGACATCCATGCTGTGAATCTATGAAGATATGTCACTGATAGGCTCCGCAGTCGCACCATTTCTTTTATCTACTTTTTTGACAAATAATAATAAATAAATTACACTATTTACATTCGCACATTATAATTTTTCTAGATTACTTAGTCAATAATTGTCCTAAGATTTTTTTAAACTGTACTTACATTCTATTCCTATGGAAAGTCATTAAGCATCGTTAGAATTTCATCTAAAAATAATATTACTGTTACAGAGTATTCATGCAATATACACTCACAGATATACAGTGTCATTAATTAACAGGATTTACCTTCTTTCTCTACAACCATCTCTCCATCGTTTGTCATAACGGATACTTTTCTAGTACTGTCACAGTCCTAGCCCTTAACCAGATTATTTTTCTATTACTGTTTATTCTTTAAAACTTAGTTCACTTACTTACTATTTTTTTTCTTATTTTATTTTTTAATACATTTTTTATGTATACTTACATTGTAATATATTTCTATTTCACATTTTGCATTTGTTGTTAATACCTATCAAATGTAGTCCATAAGTTAACCTTTTATTCTTTTATTAAAGTTGCGCATCTACTACTCCAAATATTAATATGAATGTCTAAAGCAACTAATTCAGTTATTGATCGTTCCCCGTAGATGTATTCAAAGCGATAAAATTACAAGATCAATCGACTTACCTGTAAGGAAGATCGATCGGAATTATCCGAGCATCTCCGCCGTCCCTCATTACGCTTTGTAGTATACAACTTTTTCCCAATCGGTACAATTTTTAAAGACGTTATCTAAAAACATGGTGATTCAGCCGACCCTGGCCGCTCGACCTCATCGCCTTGATGCTTCATTACAATTTTGGTTTGTGAGATTTTTTATTGCATTGCATTTGGGGTGATAGGGAGATTAGGGAGAAGGTAAGGAATGGGTGGGTTTGTAATGAGGGACGGCGGAGATGCTCGGATAATTCCGATCGATCTTCCTTACAGGTAAGTCGCTTGATCTTGTAATTATCCTTCACATCTCCGCCGTCCCTCATTACACTTTGTAGATGTTTAAAGTATTTGCGATGTAATCTACATTAACTGAAAATTGCGACTTTTCTGTAGTCCTAGATTTGTAAGGCCCTTTTTATAAACCAAAATTCAAATTTATAACCATTAGATTTAATAACACACATATTAAGGTACATATGTCATGTTTAACGCTTAACTGATATTAACCTTTAACTTATTTTTAATACTATACCAATATTCTTATGTAACATGATAACAAGTTGGTAAGTAAGATATAATTGTAGCTTAAGATTTATGATTCCTTAGAATTTATGGTTCAATAAACAAGATGCCAATCCAGTGGGATTACCCACGCCAAGTTTTTTATAGAATTTCGAGAATACTTTTGATTTTTCTGTCGAGCCAGCTGTCTTCTGAATGGTTTGTAATGTAACTCCCATTCTTCGAGCTGCTGAAGTTGCCCCGTGTCGCGTGCTGTGTGCCCCGAAGATTTCCGTGTTTATACTGCTGGCTTTTAGTATTAACTTGACCAATCTGCTAATGGTTTGACTGCTGTCTGAGTGATAGGGCTTTTTGTGAGTGAGTATTAAATTTTCTTTGGTTTTGCTACTTGTGGTATCGATTGCATCTGCAAATGCAACGATCTATTAGCATATTTACAGTATCTGTGAATGCTATAATTTCGGTTTTTGAACAGAAAAATCTTCACTGCTACAACTGCAATTGCAGACAGTGGAGGGTACGATCGATTGTATTTGCTAATACAACGAACTATTCACCTTTTTGCTTGCTGCTTAACCCCGGTTATGCTATCGACTGCATCTGCAAATGCAACGATTTTTTGGCATATTTACAGTATCTGCAAATACTGTAATTTCTGTTTTGAATAGAAACCAAGAGTGTAATAATTCGCTACCTCCAATGCAATGATTTTAAAATCGTCTTAAGTAGCCTGTAACGTAAGGAAAACCTACACTTGAAGAATCATAGACAAGAGCTTGCATAAGCAATTGTCTTCTTATGTAAGAGGGTTGCAATAGTATGGTGGTTATTTGTTTTTGTATCTGTAAATACATAGCAGTATACCGTTTTATTTTTGTCGGTACATATATCCTTTACATCGGCAAATGTAGGAATATAGTGTGCCTCTAACTACTCTAACATAATATACCTACTGGGGTGGAGGCTGTTGGGGTCCCTTCACTCTGCAAATGCGAATTAGTTAAAGTTATTCGCATCTGCAAATGCGAATTTGTAAATAGGTATTGATATTATTTATTAACATCTCCTGCAAGCAAGGTTTACTCCAATTTTTTCCCTCACCGGTCGGCTCATATAAACACGAATTGTTTACAATTAATGCGTTCCGGTATTACATCGCTTCAACAAAGCCGAACAATAACATTCCGATAAATTTATGACGAGCGGCTAAATACCAAGTTGCAATCCAAAATACTGCGCGCGATGCGACACGAATCCATGTCTACATCCTAGCAAAATTTCTATTAATTTACCTTTTTCCCTTAATTTTAGGTTAGCCTTGGGTTAGTTTTGGTAAGCACCTGGTTAATTCTTGTTGATTGAGCTCCCGTTGCGAGCGGAGAGCCATGCAAAGCCATAAAAATACCCAACTTGGGGTTTAGTCGCTCGTAAATTATGAGTCAGCTTGCCTTTGTGGCTAGTTTTTCGGGGTTAATTTCGTGAGAAAAGGGCACTCTTCGACTTACTCAATTTTTTCTTTTAATACAGTAATAACAATAATTACAATATACATAGTCCTTATTCCTCTAGACAGTGTTTTTGAAACCTGGTATTGGGGATAATTGCATTTTAGTAATAACAGTACGACTTCTTATAAACTCTCTAGTATTGTGGCTATGAATATCCTTTGAAAATATTATGATAATATTTGATTTTTGAGTTTTATTTATTATCCTGTAGATAAGTTTATTCTGGTCAAATTTTAATACCTTATGTAATTGCGAATTGCCATACTCTTAAATTTTCATATATATCTGCAATATGAGTCAGTGGTTCATAATTGATAGTAATAATAATCTTAAGTCTCTTCTTCTCTTTTTTAATTTAAAAATAATTTCATTTAAACCAGGGGGGGGGGAGAGTTTATCTTTTTGCACGGGGCGGCAGAAGCTCCAGGAACGGTGTTGGACACTAAGTAGGAGAAAATATATATTTCCGTATCAGTACTTTTTTTTAAATAATATACATATTTTTTCTAGTTATTTTTTTTACATATTTTTAAAACACAGGTAAACATAAAACAGGGCTATGATTTATAAATGCGATAAAATTTTTAATTTTCTATTACATTTTTTTACATTTTTGTATGTTTGTAAATCTCTATTAGAATATTTTAGTGTATAGAAAATTTTGAACCGAATAAAAAACTTCAAAATAACCTTTGCATTTGGCTTAATAATTGATGGGAAATTCCCTCTCCTATAGAAATATCTTCAAACTTGGAAGTAAATATTGTTTCCAATTGATAAATAAAATTAACAAATTATATAATAAATATCAGTTTCCTTTGTGAAAGTTCTTAAATGAATTAATAAATTAGAAACGTCTAAGTTTTTAAATTCCTTTGCAAATGATTCACATATCTTGCAGCTATGTACAGAGTTATCCAACGAGGAATAGACAAGGCAATTTTTTGACTTTCCCGGTACGTTATAAAAAAAAAACTGAAATAGCCATCTTATGTAATTTTCTCCCGCGAATTCGGATATGGTCAGCAAAAATGAATTGAACATCAAATAAAAGTGCTAGGGGTCACTTTGATATATTTTTTAAAGATATTACTACATTTTTGAACTCTCTAGAAAATTCTAAACACATTTTGTGTATAATATCCTATACCTATCTTTAGCTGTTTACCAAATATTGACAGTTGAAAGTCGGGTATTTTGACACTTTGACAGGCGCTCTAAAATCTAAACCGCACAAGATCAAAGAAAATGGTTTGCACATTCCTATCTTAAGTTTTCATAAACTATCGAATGACAGTATCTTCGAATTTAACCTGCGGATAAAATTAACCGGAGCTTAAATCTCCGATTAAAGTCAAAGTCACTATCATTCGATAGCTTATGAAAACCCAAGATAGGAATGTGCAAACCGTTTTCTTTGATCTCGTGCGGTTTAGATTTTAGAGCCTGTCAAAGTGTCAAAATGCCCGACTTTCAACTGTCAATATTTGGTAAACATCTAAAGATAGGTATAGGAGATTATATACAAAATGTGTTTTTTGATTTTTCTAGAGAATCCAAAAATGTAGTAATATACAGGGTGTACCATTTAAAAAAATATCAAAGTGACCCCTAGCACTTTTATTTGATGTTCAATTGTTTTTTGCTGAACATATCCGAATGTGCGGGAGAAAATTACATAAGATGGCTATTTCAGTTTTTTTCTATAAAAGTACAGGGAAAGTCAAAAAATCGCCTTGTCTAGTCCTCGTTGGATAACCCTGTACATCAAGTACCTTTTTAATTAGATAACCGCAAACATAGCTGAAGGCATTTTGAGTTGTTAGCTTTTCATTTCTGTAGCTATACTAAAACAGAGTTTTATCCACAATACCGAAACAGAATATTTGCACTCGACGCGCGTTTCGCTAACCATGTTAGCATCATCAGGAGATGATTAAAACTAAAATTAAAATCTACCTAACTCCCTTTTATACTACTGTTTGCTTAATCAAGCGGAACTAGAAAGAACCAATCCTGGGATCCCGCTAGTCACGCTTGATCAACCAATACAATGGACTATGCGGAATAGGCCCTCTATCTCTATTTAAACTATTCTTACATCTAATAATTTCCATACTTTCATATGCGTCTAATAATCTCCTATCAGTTATATTATGAATTAATTTTAAATTTTTAATTGTTA
>JAEQML010073990.1:0-14641 GCA_016904865.1 Pissodes strobi | reverse complement strand
TTTTTTTTAATTTTATAGTTTTTACTTCTCATTGGATGTTTGTAGTGCGCCATCTATTCTTGATTTGGCGGTAGGTTTGAATTTCATTGCTAGCAGTTCGAACGATGTTAGGTCGTGTGGTAATTAATTATTGTACATAATTCTATGTTTAATTTATTTCTATTATTAGCCCTTCTGCTATTTAAATCGTAGAACCAGAGCCGAAGCGGCCTTATTCAAAAAACCTACAAATGAGGTGGAGTAATACGCAACAATTTGTCTAATAAACATAGGTATTAGTGGTAATATTACACCTTCTTTGGAGATAGGTATAATTCTAGGCATACGAATCTTTCGTTTACCACGGCGTACTTTTTTTAACGATTTCCTCGCCGCTGCCATACCGATTCTAGACGTATTAATTAGATCTGCTTCAGCATTTTTTGCCGCCAACCTTCAATAATTCAGCTAGAATGGGTTCTGTGCAACATAAAATACTATTTATGATTCTGAACAATGCGTGTTGTGAAACTAACACAAAATCTTGATATCGATAATGTTGATGAGATAGTTGGATCTGGACATATGCAGGACGATGTGAGGTGTCGGCTCGGTCCACTACTCCCGTTATATTATGTTTACCTTAGTCATCCATCCTACGGAATGCGTTTTAAAAATGTGTACATATTTAGGAAGAAATATTTGCACCTATCAAAAGTCCCAAGACTTTCAAAGATGCAGTGAATATTTTGGAACCATCCAATGCGAAGCTAAACTTTATAATTATATTTAATGATGTAATGTGTGAAAAACAGAATGTTATCCAATCTTATTTCAGTATGGACCGCTATAACAGGTGGAATTATTTTAGCCTGCTCAAAGTTATTCCCGAGTTTCGAGCTAGTACCAGATAAAGCTAATTTATTTCTAATGCTTAAACAAAATGAGATGAACTTACGTAACATGTTTTCCGGTCACGTCTCTCCCGACGTAAGTTTTACCAAATTTCAAGTAATGAGTGCAAGATGTTGGAATGACAAGTAAGGCTTTCTAATTATCGATAAAGATAGCCATTTAACATCGGAAAAATATCGTAAGGGTTTCGATAGCTATATAATTGTGGAGTAATGGTGTTGATGGGTCAATTCACGATTGTACGATACCATGGTAACATCAAAACCAAGTGATTCAAATGAAAGAGGAAATTGAGTTGAATCGTAAATTGATTACGACTACACATGCCGTTCAAAGAAAAATAAAACAAAGTAAAGCAGCTTGTGAACAAAATACCGTTGATTTGGCTAAATTTTATGAACCGACCACTGAGCCTCTGACATCAATATCTACTGTAATAAAACAAAAGGATAACAAAGTTAAGCAAATTGAATCTACTAATAGAAACCAATCCATGGAGTCATTGCCGACATCCAGTCCTACACAATCAACGAAAACCTTAACACCGACCGCGCAATGGCGACAGTTCTCTGATGCAAAATCGATGCGTATACCAACAAATCACTCGTTTGATCGAGGCATCTTTGTCACACTCTCTCCCTAAAGCCAATATAAAATGTCAACAGAAGAATGAGTTTTGGATGATGTGATGTGAACGGGTTAAAAAGTAAACCATCCCAATATGACACCGTTTATGGGGTATATTACAATAAAAAATGGCGTGATTCTATAAATCTTTTAACTTTTGATACGAATACTGAACTTTCCAACTTGCTTTTCTTAAAGAATCCATTCATATTGAACAGAAGAGATGAAATGAGCCCCCAAACAAGTTGAACCTATAAAGATAATTTACAAATAATGATGAATGCAGCATATAATGACTATGAGAATGTCTAGTGATTCAGGCGCATAAGGCGTGCAAAATATTTCAATATTTGGAATAGAGCCAGTAATGATTGGAAATCGATTAGAAGGTGAGATATCAAAAAATGGGTGCAGATTACCAAAAAAAAATCGAGTTTATTCCAAGCCTTTTGATTGTGTCCATTGGAATGATGGAATAATTTCGGCTATTCGTAAGGAATGAATACTTTATTAGCTTAAACAACGCTATAATCTGAATCAAAAAATACAAATTGCTAATGAACTTCGCAGCTCTGCGAAATTAAATTTTCTTAGCAGACGTACGGTCAATAAATGATATCGAGATTTATGGCACATAGATTTGGCAAAACTGCAGCAATATTTAAATGAAAACAACAACTGCCGATATATCCTAGTAAGTATAAGTTCATTTTCCAAATACGTGCATACTAGAGCAATAAGGAACAAGACTGGTGTTGAGGTTAGTATTGAAGATGCAAAACACGCACTCATCAATCTGCAAACTGATCAAGTAAAGAAATTTTTCTCAATAATAATTTACAAATTCTTGTCAGAAAATACAACATTAATCATTATTCAACGTAGATAGAAGGCAACGATTGTTTTACGAGTCATACGAACTCTTAAAAATTATCTATATAAAGAGTTCCCAGCTAAAGGGTCTACAAGTGGATACAAGTCTTACCATCAATAAGAGTTGAATGCATATAATAATAGAAAAGATCGCACTATCGGTAAAAACCAATAAATGTTAAGTTCAGCACATATATTAACTCATATATAGGTTGTACTCAAAGAGTTTAGACTGCGTTTGGGTGGCGTAGTTCGTAAAAGCAAATACAAAAACGTATTTGATAAGGGTTTATACACCATCGTGGTCGACGGAATAGTTTGGGTTAGAATCAAGAATATTAACGTTACCAGTCCACCTACATATAGCTTGAAATCCGCAGAAAGTCAGCCTAAGGGATGTTTCTATGAAGCTGAGTTACAAAAGACAAATTCTCCCATACTTCGTCGTCGCCAATAGAAAACTGTTAATACATTGTTTGTAAAATGGCTAGGTTTTCCAGATTAACTTAACTCTTGGATTAATGAGATATATATTGTTTAAGACAATGCAAAGAAAGAATATGCCAGAACAAGTTTTCGTAAAAGTAGATATGTTCTATATTGTTGTGGAGGATTCATGTTTATCTTAAACAAAATTGCCTTTTTCTCCACTTCAATGTATGATTCTTTGAGTAGAGCCGCTTCGGCTTTGGCTTCAGGGTGTAAACAGCATAAGTGCTAGTTTAGTAACCCTAACGAAGCTGTAAAACCTAAAAGGAACTGGTAAAAGGTTGACGTTTCGAGGAACAAATATGCCGCCGTTGTCAAGAGCGAACAAATCTAAGAATGAAAATGGTTAGTAAATTCAAATAAGAGTAAAAAGCTCGTGCACTTCGTCAAGTTTTGAATTGAATTTGACCAGATGACAATAATAATGTCATATCGTTTAATTACTGGTTACTGGTCTTTTAGGTTAGTGTGATGTTAAAGTGTTATAAGGTAAATAATTGATTCTTTTTTGAGGTGTTATATATCTACAATTTGGTATTATGTGTTTAGGAAGAATTCAATGATTTTTGTTTAAAGATTTAGTTAATTTTCAAGTGTCCCTTATTAACTTCAGTTTTTAGCAGAGGTAACCAGGTGTTATTAAAATTAACAGAAGCTGAAGCAACACATTCATCTTTATTTAATAAAATTAAAGATAAGATAATATAGATAAGATAATACGTTTATTGCCATAAAAATTCATAAAATGAACATCGACAAAGTCATAGAGTAATCTAATTCTAAATTACATGAAATGTCAAATAAATTATTGTAAACAACATATAATCCAATAAGTACCTATAGAAAGGAAACATATAAAAAAGAAAAAAAAAGTTACGCACCCATCCTTGTACGATAAACAAAACAATCACAATTACTTCGGCAATTTCAGACAAAGGAGGAGTTAGACTCTAGGCACCATTTAAGAAATCATGAAGGGAGTAATACTCCTTATCAAATAGAAACCTTTTAAAACGAGCCTTAAATTTACTTTCACACTGCTCATTCGTCAGGTTAGAAGGTAGGGCATTATACACCTTAATGCACCCAATAAGTGGGCTCTTATCGTGTGTAGTGGACAGGAACGCTTAATTCATTTCTATCACGAGTTATCATATCACTATACAAGTCACCATTTCTTATGAATAGTTGCAGGTTTTTTTTTGGTGAACTGGGCGGTGTTAAATATATACAAAGGCACAGTCATAATATTCAGCTGCCTAAACTTACCTCTACACGACTCATGGTACCCCATTCCCAGCATTAGTCGGATGGCCTTTTTTTGAGCAATAAAAACTTTATCTGAATGAAGAACGGAAGTGCGATACCAGAAAATTATACTGTAAGAGATTATAGACTGAATACAAGCATGATAAAACATAAGAATGCTATTCAGGCCCATCTGATCTCTCAAGTACCTAATGACATATAAAGATGAGCTTATCCTAGACAGAATTGCATTAACTTGGTGGTTCCACTGCAGCTTCTGTTCGACAATCACTCCAAGAAACTTAACACACTCCGGACTATTAAGATTTACGTTGTAAATTTCAACCTGCAGGGCCTCATCATTGCCATGCCTAAAAAGAATGAAAGCAGTTTTATCTATATTAAGGCGAAGATGGTTTTTCATGCACCAGTCTGACATTCTGCTCATGACATCGACAATCTGACCTGAAAGGGCAGATACACTAAGATCAGAAACAATACAAGAAGTGTCGTCGGCAAACTGGTATAAGGCAGTCAATTTAATCTGTTTATGAAGGTCATTTACAAACATTAAGAAAAGGATGGGGCCCAGTATGGATCCCTGGGGAACTCCCCCGGTCACAGATCTTGTATCCGAATATATCGTTCAGCTGCCACCGGTTCCTGAATTGATGGCAACAATGATCTTTCTATTGTTCAGGTATGATCTAAGCAGAGCGTTTGGAATTCCCCGAATACCCAAAAACTCAAGTCAGGTGAAATGCCTTACTAAGATCAAAATAAATTCCGCCCACGATTTTTTTCTTATCTCTTTGTTCAAGTATATAGTCAAGTGATTGAAATATTGCAGTTATTGTAGATCTTCTGGGTATGAAGCCATGTTGACCAACATAAAAGAGGTTATTATTCAAACCACTTTCTTTAATTTTACGTTTTTTAGATAATGGTTCCTTTATTAAAATACTTGAAGCGTTCCATTGTATTCTGTGATTATTATCAACTGCATGTTGTCAAATATGTGATTTGTGGAATTGTGTATTGTTGTATAATGGTCTACAGGTTTTACCTGTATAAAATTTGTTGGTGTCTTATAGGAAACATTTTTTTTCTAAATTTAATTTCCATTGAGTGGTTTTGTTTTTGTTAGTTTGGATTTAAGGATATTTTCTGTTTTGAAAATAGTACGAATGTTAAACTTATTACCTATTCATTTTATTTTGTCTGATAAATTAGGAATATAAGGAATAAAGAGGTTCGTATAGGTCTATTTTGATTTTGTCTAATATGTGGTTGTACAAACTCTATAAAACATTTTTGAATGAAATCAATAGGATAGTTATTATTAATCAAAACATTGCTTAATTCCTTTCCTATGCTGAAATTTTTATTATTATAAATTATCTTCATTCGATCATATAGACTTTTGAACAATTATTGGGTGATTTGATTTAAAATATAAATATATGTTTGTAGGTGTAGGTTTTCTGTATATTTTTGTTTCTAAATTATTCAAGTCTTTCTTGATGAGAATGTCAAGGAATGAAAGTTGTTCATTAACTTCTTTTTCTATAGGGAATTGGATTGTAGGCTCTTTCCTGTTAATGTGATTTAGAAAACCGTTAATAAAATGTTCGTTATATGGATAAATTGAAAAATCATCTATTTAATCTTAGGTTGAAAAATAATCTATTTTATGCCACCAAATTAAAGGTTTATATTGATAATTAACCAAAAGACCCCATTGCTAAATATCTACTCAACATTCGTTAATCCACTTGCAAACAACACTAGCTTATATACAAGAAATTCACAAAATTTTTTAGAAAAACTATCACAAATTAATTTAAATCCTAACGAACAGTTTTGATGTTGTTAGTATTTTTACAAACGAACCTGTTAATAAAACTTTAAATACTGTAAGAAACAAATTAGTAAAATGATACTAACTTTGGTGAACATACAAAACTTAATATTGACAACATAATAGAATTGCTTAATTTTTGGGTAAAATGTACATATTTTCAATACAATACTACCAACAAAACAATGGCATGACCATGGGTACGCCACTATCACCTTTATTAAGTAATATTTTTATGGAAAATTTTGAATTAAATTTTGTTGAAAATTATCAATATAAACCTTTAAATTGGTGTAGATATGTTCTATATTGTTGTGGAGAATTCATGTTCTTACAAATTTTTGCCTTTGTCCCCACCTCTAATTACAATTTTTGGGAAAGTAGAGCCTCTAATTTGATGGCGTTAACGAAAGAATGTACAATCCAATTCAGTATAGAAAAAGAAGTTAATGAACAACTTCATTCCTTGATATTCTCATAAAAAAAGACTTGAATAGTTTCGAAACAAAAATACACAGAAAACCTACACATATAATGGTTAAAAAGAGGGTAGTAAAAAGTCAAAATGATCGAATGAAGATAATTTGTAATAATCAAAATTTCAGCATAGAAAAAGAATTTTTAAGCAATGCTTTGATTAATAATAACTATCCTATTGATTTCATTCAAAAATCTTTTATAGAGTTTGAACAACCAAATATTAGCCAAAATCAAAATGGACCTATTACGATAAAGAGGTTCCTTATTTTCCTGGTTTATCAGACAAAACGAACAGGTAGTAAATTTAATATTCGTACTAATTTCAAAACAGAAAATACCCTTATATCCAAACAAAACCACTCAATGAAAATGAAATTACAAAAAATGTTATCTATAAGGTACCATGTGAATGTAACAAACTTTATATAGGTGAAAACTGTATATTATTATCAAAACGTATAAAAGAACACCAAACCTATATTAAAAATACACAGCTTTACAAATCACATATTTGTCAACATGCATTTGATAACAATAACAGAATACAATGGAAAGCTTCAAGTATTTTAGCAAAAGAACCATTATCTAAAAAACGTAAAATTAAAGAAAGTGCTTTAATTTTATTAAACAAAGATGAATATGTTGCTTCAACTTCTATTCATTTTAATAACACCTGGTTACCTTTGCTAAAAACTGAACTTGATAGGTTGACCACTTAAAAATTAATTAAAACTTTAAACAAAAATCATTGAATTCTTCCTAAATACATAATACCAAATTGTAAATATATAATACATCAAAAACAATTCAATTATTTACCTAATATCACCTCAATATCACACTAACGTAAAGAACCAGTAACCAGTAATTAAACGATATGACATTATCAGTGTCATCTTGTCAAAGTCATATCAAAACTTGACGGTATGCACGAGTTTTTTACTGATATTTGCATTTACTAACCATTTTAATTTTTAGATTTGTTCGTTCTTCTTAACGGTGGCAGATTTGTTCCTCGAAACGTCGTCCGTTTTCCAGTTTCTTTTAGGGGTTTCAGCTTCGTTAGGGTCACTAAACTAACTAACTTCAACATTCAAGCCAACGAACATTTGTAAACATTTTCGCCTGTCTTCTGACATTTGCTCATGTAACAACTTTTTGATATTTTCAATGCCATCATTAATTTCCTCGTACACGCCTTTCTTCATTACATCAAGAAAATCTTTGTTTATTATATTAGTGAAAACCTGTCGTAAACCATGAATAGTTTGGTCTACATATCAATTCTGGATTGCAGCCGCAACATCTCTTCGTTGAGGCACCTTGGTTAATTGTTTCTATTGAATATAGTAGTTGCCACTATTAGTTGGAAGTTTACATATAGTAGCATTGCCACTATATGTAAACTTCCAACTAATTTATAATTTGCCTTACTTTGCTGTCACCCAAATTTGTTCGCCACAACATCCATCATTTGAGTAACTCTTGCTTGGGTGAATAGTATTTTAAATGGCGTTTCCTTTTGTCTTCTTCTGAATTATGTTCAGCAGCCGCTTCAGCCAGACGTTTAAAATGAATTAGAATATTTACTTGTCCAATTTCAATTTAGTTTCCCTAACTATTTAAAATTATGTTCTTCTTTTTTTTTCTTTCGTTACGTGAAGATTAATCATCTAAACAACCATCTGGAATGGCTGTATAGTCTTTTAAATGTCGTTTCTTTTCTTCTTCATCAACTGCGTTAGCCCTCCAACCATTGTAAATGTCATATTTCTCAACAATAATATAAGTTTGGGAATATGTGGAATTTTAGGTAAAAATTCATTTAAAACCGGTTCAAGCATTTCTTTAAAAAAATTGTCTTCGTCAATGCATCCACATACTTCTCATATGCGAGTGCTCCATTGGAAAATTTGGTGAATCATTTTGACGTTTGAAGTACTCTTCATTACAACCACCAAATCCATTCAGAAGTACTAGGCCTTCGGACATTCATATTCTTAGTTGCACAGCCAAATATTCGATTAATGAGAATTGATTCTCACTGTCTATAATACTCATGTCAGAAGCACGATTTTCACACATCTTTTAAAAGAAATATTACTGTGTGAGTATTCTGCTATGTGAAATTTTACCACTATCTCACTTATTACATATTATCTGACATTTATATTATGATACAAGTAAAGCACTACAATAAAATATATTTTTGAGAGTTTTTAATTTATTTCAATACACCAAAATCTATTATTTGTGATCTTGAATTACCTCAGAGAATACTCGCGAGCTCTGCCTCCAGTAAGTAAAAGTGTACTTATTTATTCATAATATCTGCGGAATCGTTTGAGAGTTTGCATCACGTTTTTCCTATTGAAGTTAAAAGTAAAGATTTTATTTAAAAACAAACCTAGCACCGGAGAGTCGTGTTACAAAGCCCGGCCCCGGTAGTGGGGTCGTAGAGCGCCACCAGTTTTTCCCAACTAAACTGAAAAGGCTCCGCTGATGTGCGGGGTGGCTAGGCACACTTATTAAATCAAAGCAACTCAATCTTAACTTAACAAGAAAACACAACCTATAATTTAAGGAGCAATCTATTTGCTACTCAGTCTTTTTTTTTTAAACACAGCAACAATACTACAGTAAAACGTATGACTATTTAAACTCAAAGGAATGTCAAATGACTATTAAAGTAATAGAGTACAATATGGAGATTGTACGGAGACAAATTTTGTTGTTAACACTCGGCATTGTCTGCCTTACAACTAAATACGCTAAACACTACAATTCGAAGTGATCACTTCGATTTTACCTAAGCTAATTACATATATGTATGCGTACCAGTAGCTGCACCAATTATAAATATAGCAATAATAGTAGGTAGTGTTAAATTGCCACAATAATGAAATCAATGGATCCGATAAATGAATAAAAAGAATAAAATTCTTGAAAACTATCTTAAAGCTCGACTGTCAATGCTTGATTTATATTAAAAAAAAGGAAAATTAAGAGCGATTATACCAATCGTTCAGAAAAATAAATGAATAATGAAACTTGGTTCTTTTGCGGCACAATCTATAGTGCAAAATTTATTATAATTAATCACAAAAAACAAGAGATAATAATAAAGACAAATGCTTCTGTACGGATCCCTTAGATTCGCTTCGTCACACTCAGTAGTGGAGGTAAGAAGTACCTCTGGTGAAGGCGCCGGGCACCTGTAGATACTGCTATGGCACTGGCGCCGAGGGTAGAACTAACAGAGGCAATAAAGTTGGCCCGGATATAAGATTGGCTCTAGTGTAGCCCGGAGCTAGGATATGTAGCCAGGTGATAGAATTGACCCGGAGATGGGACTTGTAGCCCGGTAATAGAGCCCTATAATAACCCAATACGCATTAGACAAAGCCCCCTTACTTTAATAAAAAAAAACAATAGCCCCCTTGCATAAACATATTTTCTTTATAAAACAAATTCCCCTAAAAAATTATCAATGGAAATGACCATCAGCAAATAAAAGAAATACTAAGGTACAGACAACCTGCATATAAAAAAGATAGGTATGAATCACCCCTAAAAGAAAATATAAACTTCCCCATATGATCAAAACTAAAGTCACAATAAAATAAAAATTCAGATTTGATAAAATGGAGTAGATAAGATGACCCATGGAATGCAAATGGTAGACAATGTACAACAAAAAAAAGGTTAACACAACACAGATAAGGCAATTAAAGATTAATTAATTTAGACAAAAAAATTGTAGCAATAATTACCTCGCTCGTGTGTGAGGGTTGCTGGAGATTTGACGGTCTCGATCTTGTACAACGAACTCGGAAAGCCTCTAGAAATAAGGGAAAATAGCCTTAAGCATCATGGCGTTCGCGTGCTTTACAAGCAATAGAAAAAAGTCAGTTCCAGAGAAAATGCTTACCTAGTGCAGTAGTTAAATTCCGATAAATCGGTCGTGTCAAAACACAATCAGAAACCAATACAATATCCACAACGAAGGCTAGTATTAAATTACAATACTCAATGTTGCGTCACTATGACTGCACTAAAGCACACCTCCTTTTCGCCTCGTAGGGTATTTCTAGAAGAACAAATCCTCAGTGTTCAGTCAATTTCAAGATTAGAGGGGCAAAAATTGTAGGGCGGAGAAAATGTCTAACGAAACTAACAATTCGATATGAGGAAAAATTTTAAGATAATAAACGACTTAGTTTTCGTTTATTACACAAATAATCAGGAAAGTAGCAAAATCTACAAAGGTAAGTAAGAAGATAATTAAAGACAAGATAAAATAGTTACACTTACAAGAACATGAGAGTAATAACGGTAAATGCAGAACAGCTCTCTCAAGGCTGCTCTGTCTAACAACAGAAGTAAGTGACTGAAGGTCAGCCTTACTACAGCACTCTGTGGACATTTACCACAACAGGTATCTGTGTGCAGAAGAAATTCTTTACCAATTTGATGTCGGCAACTATCAAGTTAAATTGCAAGCCAAGCCAGTTACCTACAACAAACCGACCGCCCCAACTGCAGAGCAAAAAAAAAGATAAGTCCAGATAATATCCCAAATAAATGGTAATGTAACAATTAAGTCACAAAGTTCTAGACCAAAAAGTGATTATACTCTGAGCAGTAAATCCAAATATATCCGTTATAACTAAAGTCAAGTTGCTCAAGTATAGGAAAAAAAAACTCAAAGCAGAAAAAAACCAGTATAACTGCAAAACCCGAAGGTTAGTCTACTTAGGCCAAAAAAATCATAGGCAAAAGAAAAATAAGTAAATCAACGAAAAAACAATCATCAAAATCACATAATAAGATCAAGGTAACGAAATACATTCAAAGATATATAACCAATCAAAGCAAGTAGGGTAATAAGATAAGTAAATCAACTAATAGAAGCAAACATCAAAATCAAACAATAAAATCAAAATCTAGGTAACAAAATAAATTCAAGAAAAATAACTAATCAACGCTCATACCCACGGTATAGCAGTTTTCAGCTACTTACAATATCAAGTAAAATAGTCACAATTCGGTATCAAATCCGGGAGGTAGTCATAATCAGGAAAATAGCCAATTTCGGGAAAATTATAGCCGTGTATGTCAAATCCAAGATATTCGTCAAATCCGGGAAATCTGTCAAATCCAGGAAAATGGTCACAATTAGGAAAACGGCCAATTTCGAGAAATTCGTCACAATCGAGTAAAGTCACAATTTAGGATAATTCAAAGCAAAATGTATACAGATAATAATTAATTTTCAAGATAGCGTACAAACTCATAGTAAAAATTCAGCCGAACGACACTGTTCGAGAATATTAAAAATAATCATTATTTAAGAGATTTTAAATTCAAGGGATAGAAATACAAATTGCCAATTAGTTTTGTTTGAATCAGTTAGTTAGATGGACCATCAGAACCAGAATCGATGTACACCGGTTTCAAGGCTTGAACATGACAAACACCCTTGCTATTACCGTGTTCATGCTGGAGACCGTACGTTCACGTACTGGTTTTCTTTTTGATCTTTAATGGACCCAAGAACTCGGGAGCCAATTTTGAGCTAGAATAATTGGCGGTTTTACGCCACACCTCTTTTGACTGTCCGTCTCGGCCTTCGGTGTAATCTTGCCCAAAATGTTTATGTTCTCGACCAAAGTTAACTAAATAGGGCGTATAACCAGTAGTATCGTGACGTGATGTTCGAAGAGCACAACCAATAGACGGAAGATTATCTTCCCAAGTTCGATGATCACTTTGGTTGACATACGATCGTAACATGCTTTTGACGACTCCATTTACACGTTCAGTATGATCGGCACGAGGATAATAAGATACGGTATAGAATATTTTGACCTTATACTTGTCATAAAGAGATTGGAATTCTTATGATTTCATCTCAGTACCATTATCACAAGTGGATACTGTGGAGCCCCATAAACGAAGAAAATGCCCTGTTCTATATGTATGACTAAAATTTTTCCGGTAGCAGAACGCAAGGAAAGAGAACAACATATTTACTAAAGTAGTCGGTAACTATCAAGTTGTGAGTATTGCCCTGTTTTGAACGAGGTAATAGTCCTACAAAATCTAAACTGATGGACTGCCAAGGTTCCCGAATATAGGGTCGATTACCCATTAAACCTGCTGGTGCTTTTTGCTCCACTTTATTTTTTAAATAACCTAGCTTTATAATCAGGTTGTTCAAAATGTTTACATAGGAGATCAGACAAACTTTTCCAGTTAAAAAACCTAGTTCGATTAGCACGGAACCAATTCGAGGCTCTGCCATAAAACAAATCTGACTCAAGTAATTCCTGTTCAGATATACCTCTAGCAATATGTAACTCAGAAACTCTTTCTAAAAAGTTGTGAACCGAAAGTTGTTTACAGTCACCTGAGAATTTAAGATTCCATTTCTCAACACGAGTTTTAAAATTACTAGAGTGACAAGAACGAATTTTAGTTAGTGTGGAATTAGTTGGTGGCTTATTTAAACTAGAAACAGAAGAGTCTGAATCCGAATCATTTAACTGCGTTTTACTGAATAAAGCACTCAAATCTTTATCCGATTTTAACAGTAAATCTTAACTATCCAAAGCAGATAATATTTCAAGCAAATAATCAGATCTAATTTTTAATTGTTCTTCTTTAAGATTACTAGTAGGTATTCGATTAATTCGATTCAACAAGTGAACGAGACGTGATTGAATACGGTCATAATTAGATTTAGCCTTAGTGTCTCCTGATAAACTTTCCTCTGAAGTTTGGATATCTTTTAATGTTGTCAGAATATATTCAATTTCGCTGTCAAATTTAAGCTTATATGGTGGATAATTTAGAGGTTTGCCTTTCTTTTCTAATTGTAAAACTGGACGTAAAGCTGCTCGTAACTGTTCAACAGTTTTTGAATCATCAGCTGGTAGACCACGAATACTTCATAGACCAGCATCTCCTTTCTAAGATAATTAACTATCATATTACAATCCATCTTACTGATATATATTAAAAAAAAAAGAAAAATTAAGAGCGATTATATCAATCGGTCAGAAAAATAAGTGAATAATGAAACTTGGCTCTTTTAAGGCACAATCTATAGTGCAAAATTCATTATAATTAATCACAAAAAAATGAGATAATAATAAAGACAAATGCTCATGTAGGGTACCCCTTAGATCCGCTTCATCACACTCAGTAGTGGAGGTAAGAAGTACCTCTGGTGAAGGCGCCGAACACCTGTAGATACTATTATGGCACTGGCCCCGAGGGTGGAACCAGCAGAGGACGCGGCAATAAAATTGGCCCGGAGATAAGATTGGCTCTAGTGTAGCCCGGAGCTTGGATCTGTAACCAGGTGATAGATGTGGCCCGAAGATAGGACTTGTAGCCCGATAATAGAACCCTAACACAATACGCATTAGACAAAGCCCGCTTACTTTAGTGAAAAAACTATAGCCCCCCTTCCTTAAATAAATTTTCTTTATTATTATTTACAAATTTCCCCAAAAAATTATTAATGGACTTCCAATGACCATCAGCAAATAAAAGAAATACAAGATACAGAGAACTTGAAGACAACTTAAATATAAAAAGATAGGTATGAATCACCCCTAAAAGAAAATATAAACTTCCCCATATGATCAAAACTAAAGTCACATTAAAATAAAAATTCAGATTTGATAAAATGGAGTAAATATGATAACCCATATGCAGATGGTGGACAATGTACAAAAAAAAAGGTTAATACAGATAAGGCAATTAAATCGTTAATTTAGATAAAAAACTGTAGCAATAATTACCTCGCTCGTGTGTGAGGGTTGCTGGAGATTTGACGCTCTCGATCTTGTACGACGAACTCGGAAAGCCTCTAGAAATAATGGAAAATAGCTGTAAGCATTATCCGCGTGCTTTACAGGCAATAGAAAAAAATCAATTCTAGAAAAAATGCTTACCTAGTGCAGTAGTTAAATCCCGATAAATCGGTCGTGTCAAAACAAAATCAGAAACCAACACAATATGCACAACGAAGGTTAGTATTCAATTACAATAGTCAATGTTGAGTTACTATGACTGCACTAAAGCAAACCTTCTTTTCGCATCGAAGGGTATTTGTAGAAGAACCAAATCCTCAGTTTTCAGTCAATTTGTCTTTTT
>JAEQML010073989.1:0-14644 GCA_016904865.1 Pissodes strobi | reverse complement strand
TGCTCTCTGGATCTGGAAAACATACACACCATCCGTTTGGTAGCGGATGGTTGCGGGGGGCAAAATAAAAATATTATTTTTTATTACGCATGCATCATAATCAACGATTATCGCACGCTGCAGCGTGCTTAAAATAATGTTTATGATGCACCTACTTTTTTAAAGGTTGCTATAGAAACGTTTGCTCAAGTCAAATGTGACAGATTAATATATTCGTCAATATATCCCTTAAGTTTAATATTTAAAACATTTTTGAGACTATGATGCATTCGTAATAAAAAATAGCGTATGATATACGTGTATAAGAGGCCTTTAAAGCCCTTGCGACTTACAAAACACTCCGCTGCGCGTCGTGTTTTGAAATATGTCGCGCGTGCTTTAAAGGCCCTCTTATACACTTATATCATAATATACTATTATTAGGAATGTTCAACAAATGGCTCTCTGTAGACAGTCCAAAAAATATTCAGACAGTAGAAGTTGTCTTTCCGGTATCTGGACATTCCTTTCTCCCCCCTGACAGGGTTTTTGCTCTAATTGAGAGGCACATAAAGAAAAAAGAGGTTATAGTTGATCCTCAAGAATATGTTGATATTATACAAGAGTTTGCTACTGTGCATCATTTAAGTCAGGATAATGTAGTGCCTTACAACTGGAAAGCATCCACTCAAGAAGTGCTAAAGCCTCCAGGACAATGGCATTTTCAATTTAAATCAGCGAAAAGGTTTATACTAAAACGAGGGAAAGGATTCATTTCCGTAAGAGGAGAACAGTTTTACAGATCAGATTTAGGAACCTCTAAAACTATTTGTAAGAAAGGCAAGGCAATTTTTTCTTTGAATCCAACACCAACAGATCCTGGTAATCCTCCAAAGCTCCTAAAATTAAAAAACGTAAATGCTCTTTTGAGTAAACATTATGGGAAGTTATGGAAAAGCATACATACACTTTCTTATTACAAAAAGGTACTAGATTCCTACTTTATGGATACCGCTTCTCAAGAAAATCAGATTCATGAAAACGAAGAGGAAGAAGAAGAGCCATGTACTCCACAAGAGGAAGTCTGAATTACTTGTTTAATTTGTTATTATATTTTCAATAAATGTATTTTTGCAACACCAAAGTAACAACTATCTTACCGCACTGTTCATTTTAAAAACCAGGGCCAAAAGCAAGTCACAAAACGTTCTAAATCCAAAGTTGTTAGTTTCAAAACCAGCCACATCCAAAAGTGAGTGTCAAATCCCGCCATCTCCATTTTTTAAAGTTGATTTTTTATGCTTTGTGTAGTAATATCGAAATTTTGATAGCTAAATTATGATTCACATTATTATTTCCATCAAATTAAAATATATAGCCTGAGTTTGCTTCACAAATTTGCTTGCAGCACTTATTTGCGTTTTTCTCGAAAACGACTGTTTTGGATTTGGCTGGTTTTGATACTAGGCTACTCATATGTACTGACAAAAATAAAACGGTATAGTGCTATGTATTTGCAGATACAAAAACAAATAACCACCATACTCTTGCAACCCTCTTACATAAAATCATTGCATTGGAGGTAGCGAATTATTACACTCTTGGTTTCTATTCAAAACAGAAATTACAGTATTTGCAGATACTGTAAATATGCTAAAAAATCGTTGCATTTGCAGATGCAGTCGAAAGCATAACCAGGGTTAAGCAGCAAGCAAAAAGGTGAATAGTTCGTTGTATTAGCAGATACAATCGATCGTACCCACTGTCTGCAATTGCAGTTGCAGTTAGTGAACATATTCATGAACCTGTTTTTCTGTTCAAAAACAGAAATTGCAGCATTTGCAGATGCTGTAAATAGGCTAACAGATCGTTGCATTTGCAGATGCAATCGATATCATAAGTAGCAAAACCAAGGAAACTCTTTTGCATTTGCAAATGCATTAGAAAATCCTCTCACGCTAGCTGAGGAAATAACTTAGCCAAATCAAGACTATCAAGACTTACCAACATCAGAAGCAGCAGATGGTCCTGAACAAAGTAACGACGACCTAGCTGCGTAGGATATAAAAAAAAAAAAAACGACGAAATTACACCTGCGAGGCCAGAACTACATACTCAGATAGTTTAGATGGGACAATTACTTATTAAAAGGACTAAAGATAAAAAAAAAAAAAAAGAAAAAAAAACAGTATGATAGAGAAGTATCCACCAGCTGCAAACTGCAATGTCCTCAGACCATCAAAATTAAATCTCGAAGAGAGTACTAAATACTGCCAAGACAACTACTGTATCAATTACAGAAACAACTATAGTCCGTGGGATTAGTGCCTTAGCCCTCCCTTTCAATAATTTAATTAGCCAACCGTCTGAACTAGAATTATACGTTCCAAATTAGCAGAGAAAAAAGGTAAACAGTTCAATAATAGAGTGGGTACAGGATTATAAAATCCCTTTCAATAGGACACCACTCCGGTTAGCAAAGTAGAAGACTACATAGGACGGCAAAAAATTTAATTTCAAAATACGCATTCTTGGGGAAAACTGATCTCTTAAAGATGCATGTTTCCTTATCCCTATGCACAGTAGTCAAAAAAGTTGTTAAGATTCGTTTTTTGCAACGTACTATACCAATTTAATTGTGTTTTATTTGGTTTATGTACAGCTCCATATCTTTTCACAAAACTGAAACCAGTTGTAAGATATGTAAAATTAAAGGGTATAAAAACTGTACTCTACTTAGACAATTGGCTAGTTATTGGTAATTCAAAAGAGAATTGCTTAAAAGTATAAATAAAATTACATAAACATTACAAGATTTAGGTTTTATATAAAAAAAAAGCGTAGTTATTCCCCCACAACCATGCTCACTTTTGGGGTTTATACAAGAGAAAAGGGACCTACTGGCAGAACAGTCTATTATCTTTACCCTGAAAAACACTTACTCACATCTCCTTGCGGAGAGAAACAACCATTGTGGAAGAAAATTTCTCTGGCTATAGGGAAATTACGAAGTTTCCTGAGAAATTAAACTGATTATTTTTTATTGCAAACTATAGAACCGCAAAAAAAAAAATAAAAGATTAAATAAAAAAAAATAATAATAAAAAAAAAACGATACGTATTTTTATTTCCGCTAAAGATGAATATTACAAGAGCTATACCAGTTTTTAGTTTTGTATATATAGATATACCATGCATGGTGTGACGTAACAATTCATGTGTATTATGACGTCAGAAGCACATCTCAAGGCGTTGTATCTGCCTCATTTTTCGGCTTAGGGTAAAAAGAAAAAACATATGTTTACTTATTTTTCATGGGCTATCGAAATCAGCAGTAATAAATAAAAAAAAACAAAACAAAAATTGATGAAACTTCCTCATTGTCAGGAGAGCTATTCTATAACAAAGCGTACCTAATGAAGCGATAAAAGTGATTATTTCTTCATTGACAGATAGCGCCCTCAAACAATACGGAAATACTTACAATAAATAGGGGAATTTCTGTTTTTCTAAGCGCCAACAAATATATAATAAAACCGTAAACTTATTCTTGAGCTCCTAAATATTCAATTGTCTTCGGAGTCATCCTACTCAAACAAAAGACGAAGCGGTTATAAAAAGGTTTCTCAATGGAACATTTAACATAAGACTCCCAAAATCAAAATACTCATTTACTTGGGATTCCTACCCAGTTCCACAGCGCTTAAAGAGCATGTACCCTCACGAATTCTTAAATCTACAAATCTAACTTTAAAGCTAGTAACACTCTTAATACTAATAACGGCACACAAATCACGGACAACCCGGAAGTAAAAATAGACAATATTTTTAAATATGAATACATAATTGAAATCAGATTCCCGGATAAAATAAAAGCAAGTGGCTTAAACAGGCTTCAACCTAGTTTGATATTACCTTATTTTATTAATCAACCTGAACTATGTATAGTCACACTATTAGAGACTTACATAGAACGCATAAAAGGGTGCTACCAGTCAATAAAAGGTGAATAGTTCGTTGTATTAGCAGATACAATCGATCGTACCCTCCACTGTCTGCAATTACAGTTGCAGCTAGTGAACATACCTATTTTTTTGTTCAAAAACAGAAATTACGGCATTCACAGATACTGTAAATATGCTGATAGATCGTTGCATTTGCAGATGCAATCGATAGCACAAGTAGCAAAACCAAACAAAATGTTACCCTGGAATTGATTGCCTTTGGCTCCACAAATGATTGAATTTTGTTTGAATTGTTATAGAGCCACTTCGGCCCCGGCTCAAGGATGTAAACTGCACAAGTGCAAGTTTAGTGACCCTAATGAAATGTGTACCTAATTTCGTCGATTCGGTATCTAGTCGGATACCGTTTTCAAGAAAAGCAAAAAACTAAAAATGAAAATGGTTAGCAAATACAATAAAACAGTAAATAGCTCTTGCAGATTGTCAGGCTTTAAACTGACTTAAGTTAACTTCAGCAGCTCAAAGAATGGGAGTTACATTACAAACCATTCAGAAGACAGCTGGCTCGACAGAAAAATCAAAAGTATTCTCGAAATTCTATAAAAAACTTGGCGTGGGTAATCCCACTGGATTGGCATCTTGTTTATTGAACCATAAACTCTAAGGAATCATATAAATATTAAGCTACAATTATAACTTACTTACCAACTTGTTATCGTATTACATAAGAATATTGGTATAGTATTAAAAATAAGTTAAAGGTTAATATCAGTTAAGCGTTAAACATGATATATGTACCTTCATGATGTGTGTTATTAAATCTAATGGTTATAAATTTGAATTTTAGTTTATAAAAAGGGCCTTACAAATCTAGGACTACAGAAAACTCGCAGTTTTCAGTTAATGTAGATTACATCGCAAATACTTTAAACATCTACAAAGTGTAATGACGGATGGCGGAGATGCGAAGGATAATTACAAGATCAATCGACTTACCTGTAAGGAAGATCGATCGGAATTATCCGAGCATCTCCGCCATCCCTCATTACAAACCCACCCAGTCTTTACCTTCTCCCTATCACCCCAAATGCAATGTAATCAAAAATCTCACGAACCAAAATTGTAATGATGCATCAAGGCGATGAGCTCGAGCGGCTAGCCAGGGTCGGCTGAATCATCATGTTTTTAGATAACTTCTTTAAAAATTGTACCGATTGGGAAAAAGTTGTATACTACAAAGTGTAATGAGGGATGGCGGAGATGCTCGGATAATTCCGATCGATCTTCCTTACAGGTAAGTCGATTGATCTTGTAATTCTTAAGCAAACTCAGGAGATAGTTCTATAACACTGTCTTGTAGTTCAGTTGTTTCACTTTCATTAAACTCGTCTGAGTATGCCACAATATCTGACATAATATCTATTTCATTTTTTAGCTCACGTTGCAATAAATAATTATTCACCTTGCTCGAAATCGAATTACTAACTGTTTCGAAAGAAATGCTTACACTGCCTGCGACCGGCAATAAGTGGAAAACGACAAAAAGTTTGAACTTGATTCTACTATTATTATAAATGTCAAGTTTTTCACAAAGTTTAGCCTTCCAAAGATTTGGTAACACGGAAAGCCAACGGTGGTCATTTTGTATACACCTTATGCATTCTTAAAATATTTAATCTAAATCTAAAAATATATAGGTAGTGGTTCAGTTGTTATAAGCAATAAATAATTTTTTGAAATTGGTTTATTCTATTGAAGGGAATATTATATACACCATCGGTCGAGTCCTGTAGCGTTGCGAATGTTACAAAAACCAGTACTGCGATTTCTTCCTCTAACGCGTGGTTCTACGTGAGAAATTTGCAGCGAACGCGAACGCGAAGCAATGGCGATGCAGTGCGAAAACGTTGACTGTTCTCAGCCAACGGCGAAAATTTAATATTTTCGCACCGCATTACCACCGTTCCGCGTTCGCGATCGCTGCAAATCTCACGTAGAACAACACGTTAATGGTCGATGTATATTGTGGATACTCTCGCTACCTTACTTTCGAGTACAATCCACCAGTATGAATAAATACTGTACCGAGTCGCTCGAAGTCCTGACTCCGTTTGGAGCGCCCTCTTGACGGATGTCGTAGGTATTCTTTTCTGGGATTGACTGGTTCCTTGGTTGTCTTTCCTGTACGCTTCAAGCGTGTAGAAGGCGAAAAATGACCAGTCATATATCTGAAATTTTCGTTGTTATTTTCGACCATCAGGTTTTTGTCGCAAGATTAATTTGCAATTATACAGTTAGGTGTATTTTCTGAAATTATCAGTCGTATTTTCCGATAAAGAAGATTGACGAATAGTGTGGTTACCGTTCGTATAAAAAAGGTTTGTTACATGTTATTGTTTCTATATTGAATGGTTAAAATAATTTTTAGTTTAACTAGGGATCTACCGTGAGACTGAACGTTCTTCCGTAGGACAGAATTTTTTCCCTTGGGGCTGAACGTCCGTCAGCGTCCTTTTTTATGCCGATCTAGAGAGGTCT
Organism: Pissodes strobi; assembly: GCA_016904865.1. Lineage (NCBI taxonomy): Eukaryota > Metazoa > Arthropoda > Insecta > Coleoptera > Curculionidae > Pissodes > Pissodes strobi. The sequence continues at coordinate 8,162 of JAEQML010073989.1, read as the reverse complement.
CAGTTCCATTTAGCCAGGTAGAGGCCATTTGTCGAGATGGTACGACCACATGGTGTGAAAGTCGCTTAACAGGAAACACCGGTGGTTTCCACGTCTGAAAGACACAAGGCTCTATTATTTTTTTAATTTTATGTCTGAACTTACCGTTAGATGACTGTAGGTCGTCTATTTTCTTATATCGTACCTACTACTATTATTTACCGATTTGTTTAATGAGTATACCGTTAAGCGACCGTAGGTCGTCTATTTTTTGATATCATACCTTTTACTGTTGCTGACAACTTTTGCTTAATGAACTTACTGTTAAACGACTGTAGGTATTTTGCTATCTTATATCATACCTATTGTCGTTATTATAGTTTTGATTAATGATCTTACTCTTAAATGACTGTAAGTGGTTTGCTATCTTATATCGTACCTATTACCGTTACTTCTCATTTTTGCTCAATGAACTTAGCGTTTTTGCTTGTTGAGCTTACCGATAAACAGCTTTAAGATATCAATTACTGGGTGTCATATTTATTCTGTCTCATCATGTCTGATATTATCTCGAGTGGAGAATGTATTTTGCTGATGTTATGATAATTAAATGATTTATTTTTTCTGTAAGCCCCATGGCATTCGCAATTTGCAACTTATTTTTCCGCCTTAATAAAGGTATAGAATTGAACTCACTTCGAGTTTACCTGTAGATACTTACCGGCAACATATAAATAAATTTACATCATAAGTTAATTCATTGATTTAGTATATCTTTATTAACTATTTATTAGTAAAATGATATTATCGATGAGATTAATTTAGATTAATTTTGGTTTAGTAAATGCTACTTATTTTGGGTACTTTGTAACACTGCGGTTATTCAGAACCTCAAGAATTCAAGGTTCAGTTAAAGCTATTTCCAAACATTAGCAGTAGAGTGATTATAAAACCATTTAAGATTTAAATAATAGTTTAACTGGAATTCTGATGTACAAAGTGTCTTTCAATAATACTTTTGTATTACTAAATTTCACGATATCCTTATCTAGGGTATATTTCTGGATTTTATTGCCCTGAATTTAATTTTCAAAAATCATTCATATATTCCTAGTTAAAAATGTAGTAGCGCCTTCGCCTAACTGCCAACACTTCGGCCCATGTATTTAAACAAAATTGAAACCGCCGAGTGAACCTGGCATATGGATCGTATGTTAAGCAATTAACAAACCGTGTTACAGGCCTTTACCATTTCGAATTTAGTAGTAACAAAGAGCTATCAAAATAAGCGTATTGCTTTTAGGCTATATAATTAATCTAAACTTACCCATTAATATGACCATTTTTACAGCTTTAAAAGGTAGCGTAACTTAGGATGCGAACGTTCGGAATATTACGCATTTGATAAAAATGAAGTTTGTCTGTTGTATCTTGTAAACTATAGTTAGAATTGTGACACTTTATATATGAGTCCTCGAATACAAAAATCTCACTTCGTCTCAGAGTTTACCCCCCAGATAGATTTCTATAAATACCTTAATTTATATAGGAATTGCAATATAAACCGTGTGTTATTTATAGTGGGTATTTCACCAATCGACCCATATTTTAATAACACTTATTTAGCATGTTCTCCCTCATTTTATGGTTCGATATATAATCGACCACTGTTGCCAAGAAGTTAAGCTTTTTTTTACTTAAATTATATGCCTTAGAATATCTGATTGAAAACCGAAACTTACAAGTTACCAAAAACATATCCTACATGTCAACTGAGTTAGAGAGGTTGTTTTTCAGATTTACCCCTTCATTATTTAATATTTTAATTAAATTCACGGCATGCAAACGCAACATTTATTATCCTTGACACAATTTGCTCTAAGAAAGTTCGCGTTCCTTCGTTCAAGGAAACGGGTCATTTTTCAATATAACGCATTTTCTGCATCACACTTTTTATAGTAGTTTAGGGTTTGCATTCAATGTTTAAAACGAGTATTGAGATACACAGTTGATCATAGTGCTACAGAGAATGTATTTCTATTTTCGGATATAATTTTTTTCTAGTTAATTAGAAGAGATTTGGGTATCATTTTCGAAAAGACCTAAGACCTAAAAAAAGACCTAGCTTTCAGCAACATATTCGGTTGAGCTAGATATAGGAAAAAAAACTAGGAAGAACTTAATAGTCTTTTGCCACAAGAACAGCCACACTGTGTGATGTGCACTGGCACATCATTATCCAAATGATATCTCTATAAAATACTTACGCAACGTCTAGTCAGTCGAATAACATTCTTATGGACAAGTAAAAAAAGTTCCATAACTGTTTTATGACAGTATCTGAGTACTATACATACCAAAATTCAACATTGGACTTGAGGACTATAACAAGCTAAAAAATAATACCAGCAATTTGAAAATTGTAGAATTTGAATTACTGAAAATATCGGATCGGAAATTATGCCATGTCGGGTTACCTCGGTATTTATTTACAATCAACTGGAATGATTAGGTGAAACAAAAAGTACCAGAAAACTGGAGTGCCGTAAGGAGGTCCTGACAATTGTTATCACTGAAAAACTATTAAATGAAATTTTACTTACTTCACTTCTTTAGCTGACGTTCTGAAACGGTTTAAAGGTATTTCTAAAAAGATTATTCTAAACGAGCTCCTGTAACTCAAAGCAAACTTAGAATGTTGCCAAGCTAATGATAAAAATAGAATTGTTGTAGCCGTTGGAGCTATGAACATTTAGCAAAGAATTAATTACATGATGAAGAACTTTCTTATATGCCAGGATCTGGAGAATAAACAAACTGCAGTGTGAACTTTTTTAGACAACGAAAGAGCTTTTTACAACACACCACACGAAGCTGCCAAAAGAGCACTAGAAAATAGAGGAGTAGACAGCACGACAACCAAGTTTATGTCGCAACTACTGTCTACCAGAGTAGAAGAGACAGAAATAGGACGCGAAACTATTTCGATCTGCACTATCAGCGGATGCCCACAATTTCTCTCTCAATGAAATGGAGCAAAGCGTTAAGATAGGAGTAATCTAAAAAGTAGATCATCACGTTTGGTCCCTTTAATGATATCCCATTTGAACTGACGAGAAAAGCCTGAGATGCTAAACTGCCTGAAACTTAAAATTTTTACTATTATTGAAAGTGCAAAGCATTGGTTATAATCGTACTCCAATTACTTGAAGAAGTAAATACATTTATCCGGTAATGTTGCATTGAATAGCAATAATTAAATGTATTTTACAAAACCTTTCTTAGAGAAAGAAAACTAATAAATATCGCTATTCTAAACAAGAATAAATAAAATATTCATTGGAAATGTCGTCTTTAAAATTTATAAAAACGACATGGTATCAGCAGGCACCTAAGGAGTTTCGTTTCGTCTTTTCTGTATGCTTGGAAGGAACAAAATTACGCTGTAAATAAATTATGACCGAATACGGCAAACGTTTCTTTCGTTCGAAAAAGAAAATTGAATGGAATGCATTTCCCCGCAATTTGAAATTGAACCTGTTTAGGCAAAACCTCATTTTACTACTTTGGCATGCCAAGAAAGTAGATAACAGCAAATGTATATTTATTAAAGTGTTTCTCCAGTAGATCGATTCGGAACAACGTAAGTTGCTTATGATGCACTAGTTTTCCCCTCTGTGATGCTACTTTTTGGAGACGATTTCATATAACATTACAATGGAGAAAACTATAATGGAAATATTTGGACATCACAGTGAAAACTAGCATTATGCCAAGATAGAAATATATCAAAGATTTTTGTGCATAATATAAAGCTATTGGAACGTCCTTGAAAAAAATCTTTTTTCTACTACCGTGCGTAAAACACTCACTTTACGCACTCTCTAAGATTCGTAAAATAGGCCTTTTTAGTGTGGAGTGCGTAAAATAAGTTATTTTACGCACTAGTGCGTAAAGTAAATCTGACGTATTTTTTGACATTTAGGGCAGCGCGTAACATAATATATTTTACGCACTAGTGCGTAAAGTAATTTAATAATATTTTCGTTTCTTCATATATTTTTCGGTAGTAGAAAAAATTTTGTTTGCTACTAATGTGTAAAGTACCCTTTTTTTATTCATGGCATTGACAATATTCCCATTCATAAAAAAGAGTCACTTTACACACTTGTTGCATAAATAACTATTATAACCGTAATTATACGAAGAAATTTGATTTAATTTCTTAATACTATACGATATCCAAACTACTATATACTATATTTTATCAAAGGATGCTGTAGTTACTAGTTTCTGCTTAAAGTTAAAATGGCACTAATTGATTTGCTAATAGGAAAGCATTTAAGGTTGCTGACCAATAACTGAAAAAAAAACATGTTAAAATATCTTATGGCTTGTCAAGCCTGGTTATTAGTAAGAAATCGTCATGTTCTTACTTGTGAACGTGATTTTTTGAGAGATATTTAGGATTAATAGCATGCTTAGCTTTGATGAGTGTATAAGGGACAATGCTGATAAGAATGCGAAGTCGAGGAAAAATTTTCTTCTACCTACTTTATAAAAAGAGCGAGACACTTATGAGGCTGAATGTATATTTATGTTAGATAAAAATTAAATCAAATATTTTACTAAGACCAGTAGACTATATTTTAGCCAATTTGAATTAACTATACCATATGCAGGGTATATGTATGGAAATCTCGAAAAGAGTAAGATATACGAAGACAGTTAAATGTGTTAACTTGTGCAATCTAGTGGTTAGGACGCCGCCGCCGTTGAAAATTTGAATATGTAGTATACTTCCGTAGATATATTCGAATAAAAAAGGTTTTTCTCGAATTAAGATATTATTTATTTGTAGCTTTATTTTCAGTTTTTAAAAAAAAAATACAATTTTAAAAGGGCTTTTTAGAGATTTTTAAGATGCCTTAATTTTGTTTTTAAATCCGACTTTTCATGTTGATTTCTTTAAATACGGACCTGGTCTGTTTTTACGACATTTTGAGGCATTTTAACTCCTAAAACCGAAACGCATTTTGCTCAAAATACATTTCGATATTTTGACACTTAGTCAACTTCAATGATTTTACGGATTTCACGATAATGTTCTGTTAATTACAATTTATTTCAAACATTGAATTTAAAAACTAAATTGTTATATTTTCTAGCTAATAATTTCCGTTTAATTCACAGCATAAGAGGAGCACAAAAATTAATTTGTTTTTAACACCAATAACCATTAAAATATTAACAAACTAAAATATTAGAAGGAAAATGTATTATTGACATTCAAAAAAGTTGCAAGTGATTAAATAAATTGCCAGCAAGTTTTTCGGACTTAATATCAACCATTTTTTTCTTATGAGATACTTTAATATAGAAAGTTAACGAAACTCTTGTAAACAACAAGAATAATTAAAGAGTTTAACTCTTTACCTGGAAGAGTAATTCAAAGGGCAATCAAATGGACATTTATTTGAACATTTCATTTTTCCTTCTAGTATAATTTGATAATATTTCAGATTTTATTGGAGTTGAAAGCAAATTAATTTATGTATTTCTATTATTATGCTATAAATTAGAAAAGTATTATAAGTTAAATAAATAAAACAATTTAGTTTTTAAATCAATATTTTTAATAAATTGAACTTAACCGTATTTAGAAATCTATAATACAATGTAGAATTTTAATAAATTCTGTTTCGATTTTAAGATTAAGAATGCCTCCAAGTTATACCAGACAAGTTAGGTAACGTTAGACAACGTTTGAACAAAATTTATTTTATTGCATGGAGAAAAATGGCGGTCATTTCCAGCATGTAATATCATTTCCAACAATTATTATTCCAAGCATTTAATAAACTGATAAGTCTTAGAAGTAAGTGCAGACTTCTTTCCTATTTACCTTCTTTAAGAAAATAAACACAATTAAAGAAACCTATCCGTTTCAATTTTAGAGATTAAATTCACTTCCGTCAAAACGATTCAGTGATATCTCAGTTTTTGAAGGTCTTCAGACCCTCATTTTGAGAACTGTTGGTCTTGTGATTAATAAATTAATTAAAACGTTTCTCCAACACATTTTTACAAGCTGTCGCATCAACGGGGATAACAGCAGCTACTTCAAATTTGGAAGTTATAATCAGGGTAAAATACCTTTTAATTGACACCTCTTTCTAATGAAAACGTTGAACGCAACTGTGACCCTTGCTTAGAACTTGAAGTTGAAGGGGTGAAAATACAATAAAAAATTGACCCCCAAAATCAGTAATAATATAAAAATAATGCAATAATACAATGCAACATATTTATATTAACTTTATAATAAAGATCTTCGAGCTAGTACACTAAGTGAACTAATTTTTTTGCTGATAGGCTTTCGATTACTTGTGAATATTTCGTTAATTATTGGTTTAAAAATTTTGCGAGTTACAACGTTTTACTTTTTGTATACACGCTTGTTTATATTTTTTTAACCTACAGTACCTTTCTCAAATTTGATGAAGTCGTGAACATTATATTGAATTTCTCTGACAAAATAGAAAAGATATTTCACTTTTGCAACTCAATTTAGTTTTCTTTCTTCATAATTTTCGAAACATAAATTATTAAATTTTATTGCTTTTAATTACTTGAGTTTGTCTACTTTGCCTTTTAGAAAATAAATAGTTCGATCACTTTTCCAATTAAAAACACATTGTCTATGTAGAATTAAAGTTCAATCAAAAGTTCTATATATTTGTCGAAATATTTTCAATTTTTCATCCTCTTTTTATGTAGGCAAAAATTTATTTTTTCTACACACATGTTAAAAATGGAACTTTTAACACTATCTACTAGCCTTAAAAATGTTACTTTAGGGCACTAGTGTTAAAAGTAAAATGTAATTTTTTTCAAAATAACGTCGAAAAATATTTCTATTCTATTTATTTACACTTATATTAATAGTACAGTTTGAACAACTTGAAAAATGAATTCCTGTCTCAGTTCTGCTGTTGTTCGTGGTTGAGGAGGATTGAACAGAAACAACAGCATGTCCAGTTGATGTTGAAGCATCATCGGCTGATGTCGTTTGTACTGTAAGCAGTTTTCGAGCAATATAATTTTTACTTTCTAAGGTATCCACTATGTACCATTCTGCAACGGCTGAGGATTTGCATCCCCCATGCCGCTTAATTGTCGTCAAATTTGGTCCAGCATCGGCATTAAACTCGCAAAGGAACGGCGATAGAGGGTTGAATTTGGAAGTTGCAGAAATCTTGCTATAGCAGCAGAAAATTTTCCGACCGTGTTAATTCCGAGCGGATTTCTGGTACATTTACCTTTTACATATTTTAGGATGAGCCGCCGATGTCCGATATCTGCTGGACGAAGATCAGTATATTTTCGACAAAAATCCAAGCAAAATTTTTCAACGATAATGAAATTTCGTGGTGCCTTGGTTTTGGTATTTGATATTGTAATAACTAATGAAGTCTCCATATCTTCCACGTTCTCAAGAGTCAACTGACAAAACTCCTTTTTTCGGAATACTTTCCGGGAACGCCTTTGTTTTCACACTATTTTTTAAATTTATTATCTGCAATCTTATACTGAATTCTTGATTTTCGTGGCAGTAAATCCAAGGTAGCTCTGTGAGCACTTCTATGTCTTTAAGTGGATCGATTTCTTGAATTTCTTGCATTTTTGGCAAATCACAACAGCCAGCCCTAGCGTTTTAATAAAACTGACAGGACCTTTTCAAATTTTAAAGTTTTCTGTTAACAAATCAGCCAACAATGATGGTTGCTAGTTTTTATTGACAAATGTGAATTTCGATAATTAAATATAAATATACGATGCTTTTAGATTCTACCTGGATGTAAGAGATTCTAAACATTTAATTTTTAATAATTGTTTGATTTTTATTGCCGTGTGTAGAAAATAGTATATTATTTTATATGGAGAAAAAGTGATACTTTTCATGGCGCGCTCGTGTTTACCAGCCGAACGGAGTGAGGCTGGTAATAGAGAGCAAGCCATGAAAAGTAACTTTTCCTCCAAATAAAATATGCTGTTTTTTCTTCAAATGTCGACAAATTAATGCAAAAACATCTCTTTTTAATAGTAATAATATCTAATTATTATTAAAGATAAATGGGTTCGCAAGGCGGCTTAGACCACGGTCGTAGGTGGCCTTGCTT
>JAEQML010073988.1:0-14644 GCA_016904865.1 Pissodes strobi | reverse complement strand
GTTTTTCTGAAACTAATATCGCTAAACTATGACGATTATACAATTACTTGAATATTCCTTATAATTTATCTGCTTTAAGGGTTATCTTCCATTTGTATACCGATTATTAAATAATCATATAATTTAAGTTTTTGTGATATATCCGTACGCATATTTAATCCTGCTTTCAAATAGGGCCTGTCTATCGTTAATACAGCAATTGCGTAACCATTATTCAACCTGGATATACGCCATATATAGTTAATTGTATATCCAATTGCTAATATTCAAATATTGCTTAACCAGTATTCAACTTGCATATTGTGTAACGAAGTTACTACATTTTTAAGGGAATGGTATGCAAGCCGGATTAACTTTTTTATTACTTTTTTTATTACTCGCGCGGTACCGGTAGAACGTCGCGATCTACGTCGCAGCGCCGTGTGCGTGAAGGACCCCACTCATCGGCCGGCCGATGACGTGATACCCACTACGCATCGAGGTAACAAAACCGGGCTGCATCGCGCTGAACTGAACAGGGAGAGGGAGAACTCACCCGGGTTCTCGAAGAAGACGTCGCATGCCATCAGCCAGCCGCCTAGCCCAGCCCAGACCAGAGGAAGAGGACCACCACTACCGCCAAGCTGAGCCAGACCCACGCCGCTTCCTGCAGGTCGCCGCCTTTCTTGTCCATCTTCACTGCTACTGCATGGGTAATAACGTAGGTACTACACAAACATCTGTACACTCTCTCTCCCTCACTTACATTACACTACGGCTGGTTTGCGTCTCAGTCCGATCAGCCTCACCATTTCTCTCTCGTTCTGCTATACGCCGGTTTGTGTCTCAGTCCGACCGGGCGCTATTTTTACATTCGTCGTCTGTTATTGTTCGATCCTTATCGCCCGCATTTCACGTTCCCGTAATCTTCTAAGCATCAGGCCGCGTATATCCATACCAGTCAGGACCAAGTCAGAGGAGCTATGTTGGACCGTCATTCGAGTGCCTGATCCGTCGTCTCGTGAATTCCGTAACCCAAGTAGCTTAGTCGTAGCAGTACCGTTCCTTAACCGTTGATAGCGCGGCTCTGTCTCTCTTCTCAATGTCAATGTCATTCCGTTACGCCTACCCCTAGCAATGTTTGCAATATTTTCATTTCTTTATCTCTTGGGTTAAGCATAAGTCGCATAAGAGTAACTTTTTAATTAAGAATTGATAGTTTAGGTTAACCTCAGTTTAGGCAGGTTGGATTAATAAAGAATAATTCTTACGTTGCAACGTTAGGTTAGCATAGGTTATCAGGGGTTTGAAATCGCCATTCTTTATAATTCAAGTTGACCAATAGAGATGCTGTATTAGGTGTATTCTGGAAATTGTGTGTTTTCTTTCTAAATCCCTTCCTGCTAGTAATAAGTTAAGTTAAGCAAGTGAATTTCTAAAAGCAGCCGGCAACCACGCAAACATACAAGACCGACCCCTGGTTAGCCGTTTCTCCACTGTCTAAAAGCAACCCGGTGCGGAGTGGGCCCTCTACCACTATAATCCAGATGCGATGGCGCCGGAGAACCAACCATTGGATGACGTAATGGTTAAACTAGGCCGTCCAATATCATGAAATGCAGAAGAAATAGCATAGTATGCAGACGAAAAGAAGCGCCTCGGGAAACCACCTCACAATTGAATTAAGTGGTAAATAATAATCGGCAAATTGTTTGCGTCAGCCGTCACTTTGCTTTGTCTTCTTGCTGCTTGGAGTGGATTCAGCCGCAGCGGCAGCCATTGAAATAGCAAATGGTGATTTATACACCATAAAGATTACGAACAACAATCGGTAACTTTATTGGTATACAACATTCGTATAACAGTAAATAGACCGCAGTTAGCTAGGTGATCACCATTATGCTATGAAATATTTAATTTGCCATTATCCATTTATTGTATATTTGCTTTATATACAACTCGTATAGCCAAAGTAGTATTATTGTTCATTTGCAGTCAATTTATCTTGTATAGTCGCTATACTTTTTACCGTAATATAACGATTTTTATTGGCATAATTTTAACGTGATTCTAAACTACAACAAAATTTTAATATTCGATATGTAACGTTATGTAATGAATGGTAAATCGATGCCGTCCAAAACAAAAATTGATTTGAGCCATTTTTCTCAGTGCAGCAGGCGGGTAGTGACGCGTCTCGGACAAGCGGCGCTAGCGCCGCGCGCGCTCCCCTTCCACACCTAGGAATTTTGGACTGTCGCGTGCGTGTCGCGCGTGCGTCGCGTCAGGTCTGTACGCACCTTTAGAATTTACGAACGAATGCGCGAGGGATTGTTTTTTTTTCGAGGTTATTTTAAACTTGCTTATTAGGCTTCTACTTTTTATGTTTGTTTGTAGCAAGCTTGTATGTAACCTTTAATATTATAAACAGACAATGATTTTACAATTTCACAAAAATTTACAAAAACAGGGATAGCCGCACCAATTAAATTTTTGTCCCTATAATCTGACCTGATACTTGCATTCAACTTTGTCATGAGGATTTAATGAAATGATACAATATATAAATAATTGTTTGTACTTTTGGCACTTGTTATGAGGCGATGGTGCTATGTCAAACTTCGAAGAGACATATTGAGTTTAGATAGGTATCTTGTGATTGATAAAAAGAAAATAATGCCTCAAAAGAACATATGCACTAGAATCGTAAACAACATAAAAAGCATTATTATTATTCAAGTGGAGTATCGTTTCTTTTTTAAAGTAAATAGATTAATTTGTACCTCGGGTACAAAATTGTTGTTTTCTGAGCTACATCGATTTTTAATCCGCACAATTTCGTTGCTTGGCATTACGAGGGAAATTGTGAGAAGCTAGTAACGAACTAAACAGTAACTGACTTTAATTCGGTTGTAGAAAGTTTATCCGGGATTGTGATTTGCACAAATATTACGCAAAATTAAGATTAGAACTTAACTAGAAGTTCAATTAATTTTTTTTCACTTATTTTCCTAATTGCCTTGACATTTACGAAAGTTGACCGTCATGAATAAAATTTGGGCTCTATTACCGCTCTTCTACGCAGCCTTGATGTGTTAACATATACCCGTGACAAATTCTTCTTCTGCCCGGCTCTTATTGCCTTCTATTTTCCGCTGAAGTATGTTCTGCAATGATGGTTACTTGCTATTCCTCATAACGTGTCCCAGATATTCAAGTGTTCGATGTTTAATTGCTGGCGTAATTTCGATGTTTTTCCCATTATTTCGAAAACGGTGCAGGTTTCGTACTCGATCGGTTCACGGTATTTGTAGGAGACGCCGATAGCACCACATCATTTGAGATGAGGTCATATGATAAATAATTTATTTTTATTTCTAACTAACACAACATTCTTGTGCAGAAAATTGATCCATTGTTCGTATGTCAGCATTATCCGATATGCTCCAAAATATCTTTTCTTTGTTACATTTCAGGGATGTTGTATTCTTAATCTGAATAATATTGTATTTTAAATGCAATAATACGTAATAAATTAAAGAAGACGCGCCTTATAGAAACAAAACCATTTATCACCTATATTTCTCCTGAAATAAAGCAATTTACGTTGCTTTAACCTACTTGCAAGTTTATTGCCAGTCACTTTATCTTTCTGCCACTCCATTCGAAGGCATGAGATTCCCACATTTATTTAATTCCCTTTTCTTTATAAAATAAATTGTTAGAGCAGGAAGATGATGTTACTTTAAAAATTAATGCCGAAAATTGTCATATAAATAAAAAATACAAATGTTGAAATTTTCAAATACACAATAATTATTTGCATTTTTAGAGCGCAAAGTAACGGATTGCCGCTTGAAAAGGAATATTGGCGGAGCGCGGTAATCTTTCGAAAGCGGCAATTTCTTTGCACTCAAATAACACACATAACTTTTTCTACAGTCACAATTTTAATAGTTAAAACCTAAGACTACTTACTTAAAAAGACAAAGTCTGTCATTCATAATTTTCTAGAAAACTGCATCGTATACCACAGACTGTGACGTGCGTATTTATCAATGAAACTGTGGTACAGAAAGTGGCTAGTGGGTAAACAAACATAGGCGTAGCATTTTAATTTTTCGTAATTGTTTTCTTTCACCAAAATTCAAATCTAAATTGATTACGCAAATCTAAAAATGGGAATTTGTGGGTCGTTTATAGAGTTCGATTCTTAAATTAAATCTGGATATTGAAATATTGGGAAATTTGAGACCGAAAATGTTCAAGTTTGGAAACGAATTTTTTAGCACATAATTTAAATTTGATTGTCTTGAGTAGGTAGGAATGCTATTTAAATGTATTGAAAAGTCTTTATTAATATTTTTGAGGGATAATAAATTATAAAAGATTAAAAGTCTATAAAGTTCCATCACCATACCTCCAATTTTTTTTGTTCAGACTGGTTGGGTATCAAAACTGGTATGAAAAAAGGTATCGACAATTTCGAACACCAAAACTCTGGCACGCGCAGCCACAGAATAGACGTATGGAGTATGGAACGTATGGAAACCGGTTGAAATGACTAAAATAAATTGGAACTAACTGAAAGTAACCGAAAGTTGTTTGAATGACTAACCAAAAGTAACAAAAAAACCCAAAACGGGCTAAAACGTATAGGAACAAATTAAATATATGGAAGTAAGTTAAAACTAACCCAAATAAACTGAATTTTGCCGACTAACCAAAAACATTAAAATTAGTCATAATTAAGGTATCGGAACCGGTTCAAATGATTAAATAAGTTGGAACTAACTCAAAGTAACCGAAAGTTGATTGAATGACTATAACCAAAACTAACTAAAAGAAGCAAAAGGGGCTAAAACCTATCAGAACACATTAAAAATGTTAAAGCAAATTAAAACTAACCCAAAGTAACCGAATTTTGCCGATTAACCAAAAGTAACCAAAAACGTTCAAATTGCTTATAGCGTACCGGCACCGGATCAAAGGGCTCAAATATATTAAAACCAACTGATATTTATCGAATGTTGATTGAACGACTAACCCAAAACTAACCAAAAGCACCAAAAAGAGCTAAAACGTATCGAAACAGATTAAAAATATTAAAGTAAGTTGAAACTAACCCAAAATAACCGAATATTGGCGACTAGCTAAAATGAAACAAATACATTCAAATTGGTTATAATAACGTACCCGAATCGGTTCTAAAATAAATTGGATCTAACTGAGACTAACCGAAAGTTGATTGAATGACTAACCAAAACTAACCAAAACACCAAAAACGGGCTAAAACGTATTAGAACAGATTAAAAATGTTAAAGTAAGCTAAAACTGATACAAATTAACCGAATTTTAGCGACTAACCAAAACTAACCAAAAACATTAAAATTGTTTATAACGTACTGGTTCAAATGACTAAACTATATTGAAACTAATTTAACTTTAACGAAAGTTGATTGAACGACTAACCAACACTAACTAAAAGCGCCAAAAAGGGCTAAAACGTATCAAAACAGATTAAAAATATTAAACTAAGTTGAAACTAACCCAAATTAACCGAATTTTGGCGACTAACTAAAATTAACCAAAAACTTTTAAACTCGCATTTAAATTGGTTATAATAACGTGTCGGAACCAGTCCAAATTACTAAACTAAATTGGAACTAACTGAAAGTAATCGAAAGTTGATTGAATGACTAACCAAAACTAACCAAAAGTGAATAAATGCACCAAACGGGCTAAAAGATATCAGAACAGATTAAAAATGTTAAAGTAAGTTAAAACTAACCCAAATTAACCCAATTTTGGCGACTAACCAAAAACATTCAAATTGCATATAAGGTACCGGAACCGGTTTAAATGACTAACCAAAAGCACCAAAATGGGCTAAAACGTACCGGAATAGGTTACAAAAATTAAAGTAAGTTAAAACCAACCAAAACGAACCGAATTTTGGGGACTAACCAAAAATCTTAAATTTGATTATAACGTATTGGAGTCGGTTCAAATGGCTAAAATAAATTTGAACTAACTGAAACTAACCGAAAGTTGTTTGAACGATTAACCGAAAATGTCTAAAAATAACCAAATGCACCAAAACGGGCTAAAACGAATCGGAACAGGTTAAAAATATTACAGTAATATTATAGCTAATTATATATTAATATATTTTCCTATCTACAAGTGGAGGGTAATTTTTTAGGCCTTCATATCTGCACCTTTCTTTATTTATTTATTTTTTAATTATGATAATCTTTAATATTAATCTTAAAAATGCATTTCTTTAATTAAAAATATTATAAACACTCGTAAATATACAAAATATTTACTTTTTTAAACTCTGCTTTTAAAAACTATTTGAATTATAACACAAATCACATTTTTGCTTTTTTATTTATCATTTTCAATGTTCCCCCGGTTGCATCTTTGCGAAGGACTGTGAATTTTTATTAATTAAAAATTAAAGATATTGCAATACACCATAATACTAAATCAAACCGTTCATTTAGGATAGTATATAGTAACATACTTTTATCGTAATAGATGTAAAATGTTTTTAGCATTCTAATGGCGTTAAAAATGTTCCAATAATTAAATGGAGTAGGACTACTGATTTCGATATTGAAAAATCAAAATAATAATCACAGCAATAAAAAAACTCAAAAGAACAAAACAAAGCAAAGATAGAGATTAAGAAAATACTAGGTAAAATTATTTTGGAACATTTTTGACAAGTTTTTAATTCCTGAAATTTCATTTTAAGTATACAACGCTTATTTAAACAATCTAGTTGAATAACTAATAAGTATACAAAAGTGTATTAATTTCTAAATAAGACAGCTTTTGTAAGTAAACTTCTAACTCTTGGTTTCTGAGAAGATTCAAGCTCTTTAAGTTTCATAATGTATCCTGATTTAAAAATAATTTGTTAACACTAATTTTATTAATTCGGTTCCATGGCAATTTAACGGGACGTCTTCATATATATGGGTCCTCAAATCAGTCCAGTAAAAGTAGATGGCAAGGTTTTAAAACTATTTATAAGCAAATATACCATTCAGTTTTCAGAAGTGTGTTTATAATTCGCGCACAAGCGACTGGACTGGACTCGTCAGGCGGTAGGACTCGTCAGGCGGTAGGACTCGTGTAGGCGAAAATATCAATTATGCTAGATTAGTTTCATTTTTGATTAGCAGATATAATAAACTTGTAAAGTGTTATTAGAAGCTAATTGTCATCTACTTGTACTTGAACTAGAAACACATGCATTATTTTATTGCTTTTTATGGTCCTCGAGGGACGACAATGAAATGGCATTTAATACTCACCGATGACACAAAAGTTTTGGAAAATTCCGACTTGTTTTCTTGCAAGCTCTACAATGATGAACCATGATAAAGTATTAAACATTGATTTGCCTCAAAAAGTCTTACAAAGCACTAAAGAATACCACACGATAGTAATATATTCAAAACATGCCGTTTTACTACGACTAATACGCTATGTTGTTATTCGGCCGGAATCGGCCGAAAGTAGACGAGACGTAGCCGAAGTAGAGGAGGCAGCCACGCGGCATAAAAATTCTAAAGTAGGTAATTACCTATGTTTTTTTTGTTAACTAACGTAGATTTAAATTAGGTATTTATAGAATAACAAATGTAACATGGTTCAATAAATTTAAAATAGTGCTATTACAAACAAAATATACCTACTTGAAAGTTAAATTCACTGATTAATAAGGAAATCTGGCAAACCTGCTCTTGTACCACAGTGTGTGTTAGAATGCGATTTAATTTGTGGTACATACAAAAAGTAAATAAATGTATCTTTATTATTTTATTTTATCTAATGTTAAAACCTATTTTTTTATACATTCTGAACTCTGCAGATGACATTAGTTTTTAACATTCGGGCATATTTAGAGCGGAATTGCACCAAAGGGTACTTTGATTGCACTATGCAACAACAAGAAACGTACGACTGTCATTTATTTTCGGTTACCATAAGTACTCGCAGTCTTGGCACACTTTTGGAATTTAATTATCATGTTTATTAAACTAATAGATAAAACATAGTATATTAAGATACTAGTTTTAGAAGACAATATTTTTTCGCTCGAGCACGAAGTTAGGAAACGGCCGGCTTGCGGGGAATTTCCTTCCTATCGTGCAAGTCCGCTAATGTCCTTTAAAACGTGTACTTTATACTATCTTTTCTAATTTGCAGGTTTTTTTAATTTATTCTAGTCCCCATCCCGAATATTCGAACTCCTGACTGATTTCATTTTCAAATTTACTCATGAAAATATTAGCTAAGAACGGTAATAAAGAGTTGCCCATTGCCGTGCCTTCAAGCTGTTGGTAATAGATATTTTTATATTGCAAATAATTATTTTGATCCATGCAAAGTTTGGTTAAAGTTAAAAAGTTGTAACCAGCTTTATTTGATAATTGCTCATTCAGCTGATTCACATGCCTGACTCACTCAGCGGTTTATATTTTTTTATAGAAGGCGAGGATCGAAGTCTTTGGCAGTTAGGGGATAGGGCGCCACTAGGTTTTTTTGTTGCACGAAATTTATTAATTATTAAAGTTTCCTGAAAATAGACTAATAAAATTTAGAAAAAATACCCTATAAATGAGCGTTGTGAAAATTTCTTATCTAGACTAGATAATATCTTGATCGCAGTTTTCCAAAATAAACATCCAGATTACAAATAAGTTGTTTATTAAAAAATAATAAACTTACACCACTTGTGTAGGACAATTAATCCTATCTCAAATCAAGTTGAGGTTCTAAACCCTTATGGTTAAATCAATATTACGATTATCTTATTTTATATCACACGAATATTACTAAAATGATAATTACCTGCCTTTCTACGTTCTAGCTAAGATTTTTTTTATTTCTTCTTTATTTCAGATTACATAAATGTATACAATAAATCGTAAAAATAAATATAAAGTGAAATGACGTCAACAAAGAAACACCCAAATGCACCTGTAGCACAGTCAAACAACACAACACCAAAACAATCATCTCTGTACCCGATTCTAACAATTCATATACTCCTGAATATTATAGGGTTCAAGATTAATCAAGAACTACTTTAATTTTTGTTTAAATGCTTTTCAGTTGTGACACTTTTTATATTGTTATCTAACTTATTATAAAGTTTAATACCCATATAGTAGGGACTTTTCTCAACTAGTGTTAAACGATGTACCGGAAAAGAGATGTCGTTTGTACGAGTGTTATATCTGTGACTAACATTCACAAAAAATGTCTGCCTGTTTTTAAAAACAAACATGATTACTGTACATGTACACAGCATAAATGGTAATAATTCCCTTAGATCTAAAGACACCCCGGCGCGATTCAAGAAAATACATTTTGTAAATTATTCTTATAAGACGTTTCTGCGTCACAAAAATTTCCCGAACTCTAGAGTTAAAAGCCCAAAAAATTATACCATATCTAGCGGTACTTTCGAAATTCGCAAAATACAATCTTTTAGAAGACTCATTTAAATACCTTGAAACAAATCTAATACAGTAACAGATTCAATTCAACTTCCCATTCAAATAATCAATCTGACCAGACCAGTCTAAAAACTCATCAACATGAATACCCAGAAACTTGGTGGTATTGCTTACTTCAAACTGAGAGCCATTAATTAAAATAGATTCAGGTTTTTCTGTTTTATTTAATTTTGTCCTAAAGAGAACTGTTTTTGTTTTTTCTTTATTCAGACATAGTCTGTTTTTTTAAACCAATTATCTACTAGTTTAAAAATGTTTTCCGCATTTTCAGCAAGCTCACAAAGATGTGATCCTTTTACCAGCAAGTTTGTGTCATCCGCAAATTGTGTTATATTAAAATTTGGATCGTTTATCTCAAAATTCAAATCATTCACAAAAATGATAAACAGAACAGGACCCAAAATACTACCTTGAGGTACTCCTACTGTATTCTGCGATATGTCCGATTTATATCTTATCCCATCCTTCTGGACAACAACTCTTTGGGATCTATGACTTAAATAAGACCTAAACCACTCAAGAGCGCGCTCCCTTACTCCGTACAAATAAAGCTTTTGTAAAAGCATATTTCTGTCTAGGCAATCAAAGGCTCTTGACAGATCCAAAAATATGCCTAGTCCCACATCGCCTCTCTCCAAATGACCCAAAATTGCGCGTGTAAAATGAATAATAGCGTTCTGTGTAGATCTTTTAGCGAGATAACCATGCTGACTTTCACAAAAAATGTTGCATTCTGTTAAAAATTCCATCAATCTAACGCACATTACAATTTCAATAACCTTTGAAACTCCAGGAAGCAGACTCATGGGTCTATAGTTATTAAATTAATCCGTATCTCCCTTGTTTTTATACAAAGGCTTAATTAATGACAATTTTAAAGATTCAGGGAACACGCCTTCCCTGAGTGAATTGTTATGTATGTAACAATGGACCCCAGTGATTGCTGGTATTATCTGACGAATAAGACTCGAAGGGATCTCATCCTCTCCAGAACTGTGTTTGTTTTTGAGTTTCTTAGTTAATTCTAAAAGTTCTTCTTTTGTAACAGCTCTTAAAAATAAAGTTCTGGGGGTTTCTTGAAAATTTATTTGATTATTTATATTTTTTTCCATACATTTTGTTAAATCTGGAATTAAGTCAATCAAATATTCATTGTAATTATTTGATATTCCATCGGGATATCCAGCAATCATGCAGTCACTTTCAAACTTGATGTTTTTTGTCATTTCTCCATATATTGTCCACATACACTTGTTTTTATTATCAGACTTTCTTATTCTTGCGGCATAGTGTTCTGATCGAGCTTTAACTAATAATTGGTCATATTCTTTTTTTACCTCTGAATACATTTCACGATACATATTGTTTTGCGTTTTTAAAATTAGAAGATTATCCAAACGACGCTTCACAAGTTGAATTTGTTCATTTTTTGGGTATATACTTTGTGTAAATTTTTTATTAGGATTAAATAATTTTTTTGGAAAATTTTTATTAAAAATCATTATAAAATTATTCATAAAAACATACCATTGTTGATTAACATCAGATGGATCTACTTCAAAAACATCCTGCCATTCTTGTTCCATTAATGTACCAAAAAACTTACTTCTACTTACTTCGCTAAAAAATCTCTTAAAATAACATGGGTTTTTGGTAACCAAATCTAAACTAAGTATGACTTTTTGGGCTGTATGTATTATCTGAGATAGTGGTGCATAATACAAGACTTGAAATATGTTGAGCTGGAACATTTGTGAAGATATTACCAATACACGATTGTGAAGTTGGTGTTATGCTAGTGTTTTCCAAAATTGTGGGATACATATCAAAAGAGGTTAAAATAGAGAGAAGCTGTGTCCTAGAATTGTTATGTTTCAAAAGTTCTATGTTAAAGTCACCTGCAAGAAACATTGTTTTGTTTTCTAGGATAATAGTCTGAAGCAGTAATTCTAACTTTTGGAAAAACATTTTCAAGTGTCCCTTTGGTGGTCGGTACACTAAGATTATAACAAAATTTTCATTTTTAAAATTACACTCCACACAAGCACATTAAAATATTTCCTCTAATGAAATGTCTTCGATTTTTCTTCTAATTAAACATTTTAGGTCTTTATTTACATAAATAGCTGCACCGCCATAACCTCCTTCCCTGCAAAAACTAGAAGACAGTTTAAAATTTTCTATGCCTAGAAAATTCAATTGTTCAGATTTCTTCCAGTGTTATGTAATACAAATACATTTACAGTATGTATGTTCTTCAAGTAACGCATTCATTAGGTCTAGACTATTTCCCAGCGATTGGACGTTTTGATGAATTATCCCAAAGTTATTATTACTTACACCTACCTGTATCTTATCTACTTTCTTGGGATTGTGTAGTAAAGATTTTGAGCGTGCCCTAATTTCTTTTGATTCAGACTTGCTACTATTTGCCAGATCGTTTATAAAAAACTACCAGAGTAATTTATTTGTTTTTTGTAATTACTTAGTCTTCTTTGCTATACAGGGCAGTTTCTGTCGAGCTGAGTGCTTATTTTCCTCAGTCTTAAATTTCATTTTACTGCAGTTCACACACTTTAGGTCTGTAGCAATACAATCTTTACTCACATGTTGTCTCTTGGCAGTATTTGGACACGTGGCCAAAACCGGCACAATTAAAGCACATAGCCAAGTTAAAATGTTCCTCAACATAAACTTTCATAAGGTCAAAAAAAATACGTTTGCTTTTTTAAAAACCATTTTGCTATGCCCGGCGGCGCTTCCAAGATCCAATTCTCCTTAACTGTATTACGCCAGTCTTTTTTGGCGATTACTTTGATTTCCTTGGCGATATCTTTGTTTGGAAAGTCATTTGTTATCTCGCTATGTAATCTTATTAGCTCTTCTACAAATTCAGAGTTTAAATAGCCTTTATAAATTCCAGTAATCATAAACATTGGGTTACTATTTTGAGTGTCTCTTATTTTGATATTTTTTTTATTTTCCAGGGTGTTTCTAATTTTCCTGTGCTGATCCTCATTATGACTTTCAGCCACTAGTGCACCGCTTCTTAATTGCTTTATATTTTTCAAGCCCCCTTGTATGTCACTGGCATCAATTTGGTGTTTAAGTTGTCGGATTGTTTCTTTTGGGTCCGAGATATTGTCTATTTGTATAATGGTTTCCAGTTTCTTTTTTACCATTTTAGGTGGGGTTTTCCACGTTTTCGCCTCTTTAGGTTTATTTTCATTTGTTGTATGCGATTCTGCCCTTTGTGTCACGGTCGCATATGTTTTCTGCTGTGAAAAAAGGCTCTGTGGTTTGCGCATTGTTGATTCCTTGTCTACACGACTTATTTTTTGAAGTTCTAGAAGTTGTGTTCTGCGCTCTAATGCCATTTTTTCTTTTTCTAACTCGCCACTTTTATATGTGATTAATGTTAAACATTTATGTATAGATCCAGTAGCAGCTCTTACCATCTCTTGATCTTTCCTGTTCTAGCATTATGTATTATATCCAATGATCCAAAGATCTGCAACAGCAATTTATCCATATCCATTGGGTTTTTAGTTTCATCGTTTGTTGTTGTAATATTTGTGTTTGATGCTGATCCTACTTGACTGAGGGCAATGCTTAGTCCATCACATTGTTTCATATTTTGATTCTCTATTCCTGGGTATATTTCATGTCTTAGTCTTTTGCTAGATTTTTCTTCCATCACATTTCCCACATTGCTCTCGGTAACCTTTTTTGGCGTAGACAGTGGAGGTGTGCGGCTAACAGAGTTTCTGGGTTTAAAAACGTCGCTTGGGTTTTTAAAAATTTCGTCCCGAGATTGGTATTCTTCAAAGTTAAATTCCAACTCATTGAGATCCCCTAGTATTTGCGATCCATTATTTGCGATATTAGACTATCAGACTCTCCATATTGTTTACCTAAATAGGTTTTTATCGACGACGATGTTTTTTTGTCGGGGCCATAAATGATTTCATTTATTTCAGCTGCTGAATATTTTGTGTGATCCAGTGAAGATTACCTGTTTTTCCGCGGAAACTGTTCACTAAACTTCGGTGTTTTTTCTTCTACGGCTTTAATGCCGCTACTATTTTCGCCCATACTATGGGCGAAAAATGAATTCGCTTTATTTATACTAAAAATAATCACAAAACCAAGAGAGCAAACAAATACGTGTTTATCCACAATACCGAAACAGATTTTTTCAATATTTTAATATTATCCAATCAACTTGAAGTTCTAAACACTTTTGGTTAAATCAATATTACGATTATCTTATTTTATATCACACCAATATTACTAGAATGATAATTACTTGCTATTCTACGTTATAGCAAAGATTCTTATTAATATTTTAATATTACTCAATTTTTACTGTAAATTAGAAAATCTATGGAGGAATAATGCAATAAATTCTAGACGAACCACTCTTAAATCAATCCCGTGGCAGCTAGAATAAAGGTAGAACTTTCAAAAAGTCCTCAAAAATCCATAAATTAAACTCTAAGGTAAATATATACACATATATATATATATATACACTGCTCAAAAATATTAGGGAAACACTTTTTCGTACCCCTGTAACTTTTAAAGTGGTAATAATCTAAAGATGAAACATACGTATTCTAAAAGACACACATATTTTCATAATAAATCGAATAATGTACCATTCAACTAATCATTTATTCCTAAGGTAAGATTAACAATTTAAGGAAAGTACGAAAAACAAAGTGAAGATGTAGGAATTTTCTATGG
Source organism: Pissodes strobi (assembly GCA_016904865.1). Lineage (NCBI taxonomy): Eukaryota > Metazoa > Arthropoda > Insecta > Coleoptera > Curculionidae > Pissodes > Pissodes strobi. The sequence goes on along the minus strand of JAEQML010073988.1, from coordinate 371 downwards.
ATAGCGTTGCGCTATTTGGGTATACATGAGGTTTAGTATCGCATGTGTCCTCCAGCAGCACGATTTACTTCCTGACACCTCCGTGGCATACTTCGCACGAGCCTTCAGATGTCTTCCTGTTCTATACAGTCCCACTCTTCGACCAGGGCTTCTGTTAGTTGTTGAAGTGTCTGAGGTGGATTTGGGCGGCGTCGAATACGTCTGTCCAATATATCCCATAAGTGTTCAATAGGATTAAGGTCGGGGCTCAACGCTGGCCAATCCATTGTACGAACTTCGTGTTCATTAAGAAAATTTATAGTAATCGCAGCAGTATGAGGCCTTGCATTATCCTGCATGAAGAGGAAATCAGGGCCTATACCATATGCTGC
>JAEQML010073985.1:0-14645 GCA_016904865.1 Pissodes strobi | reverse complement strand
CTTACAATGTTTCTATTGAAATCAGGAAACATGAAAATAACGTCTTCCATATGTGCTAGAGGTATTTTTAAATTGATATCTGTTGAATTGGGTTGCATACTGAATTTGCTACCCAGTGCTAAGAATAGCTTAATGTCGGAAGGAATATCACATCAGAAAAGTCCTTGATCCAATTATCTTTCGTGTTTGTTGTGTTCTAAATTTTTTAAATTAGCTAATTTTTTCAAATTAGTATTCTTACTTTTTTTAAATTCTTTTTCATAAGAGATGTTTTGATATTGAAAAAAATTGTTTTAAAACTTCATTCAATTAAGAATCTTTTTATCCAACCTTAATAAGAATCAACTCTAAAATTAAAAGCAATTCTACCTAATAAAGTTTTAAAACAATTTTTTCAATATCAAAACATCTCTTATGAAAAAGAATTTTAAAAAATTAAGAATACTAATATGAAAAAATTAGCTAATTTAAAAAATTAAGAACACAACAAACACGAAAGATAATTGGATCAAGGACCTTTCTGATTGTGATATTCCTTCCGACATTAAGCAATTCTTAGCACTGGGTAGCAAATTCAGTATAGAACCCAATTCAACAGATATCAATTTAAAAAGACTTCTAGCAGATATAGAAAACGTTATTTTCATGTTTCCTGATTTCAATAGAAACATTGTAAGATCTAAAGTCACAAACGTTCTACCTAATTTCATTAATCAATCCTCACAAAGTAATTACTTGAAAACACTCTTTTACAAAACAAAAACATTTCTGAAAGCCCATCCTAATTTAATTATAACGAGCTGACAAAGGCAATGTCATGTCAGAGTCATTATGAATAACGAAGATTATACAACTAAATCGCTAGACATTCTATCTGATAACAATTATTATACGGCCCTAAATAGAGATCCCACGTTTACCTTCCAACAAAAAGCAAATAAAATTGTAGCAAAATTAAAAAATAAGAATGTACTAACAGCTGAACAGAGCAAACAACTTACTATTTACAATCAAACATCACCAAAATTTTATGGCTTACCTAAGATTCATAAACCAACCTTGTCATTGAGACCAATAATCTCATCAATTAATGCACTCAGTTTACTCAGTTTATTCACATAATTTACAATAGTTTTACAATAATAAATTGCAACATTTACAATTTCAGCTACTTAAATAGGTTATTGCACCTAGATTACTAGCAATCTGTATGTGCAAAAATGTTAGTCGGAAAATTATTTTCTTATATTATAATAATGTCAAAATAATGTTTATGTTACAACCTGCATGTACTAAAGTTAAAAGATACAATGTGAAGGATGAAAAGTTTGAAGGAAAAAAACAAAAAAAAAATCAAGAAAAATTCAAGAGTACACACAACACACAAGCAATGAGAATCACAACAGTTCAAGAAATGTTTTATAGTTGCTGTAGATGAGTGGCTTGCACTTTTTGGCAAATGCATGATATTTAGATATATTTTTTATGTTAGTTGGCAAGGAATTGTATGTTTTGGGGGCTAGGCTTGTAATAAATCTCTGGTTGCCATCCTTTCTGTAAAAAGAGACAATCAAATTCTTATTGGTTACTTGTCTAGTTTGGCATGCGTGCTCAACTTTTGTTTGTAAGTCATTGCTACTGTACAGAAAGAGACAAATGTTATAAAAGTATAACATTCTGATGTTAAGAGTGTTGTCGTCATAGAGCTGTTCAGTAGGAAATCGTTTTTCTTTCTGAAATATGACTTTTAAAATATAATTTTGCACCACATTCAAAGGTTCAAGAGAGTTCTTGTACAGACCACCCCACACAATTATAGCATACTGTAGAATAGGTTCCACCAAAGCTTTATAGATGGATATAAGTAAGTTTTTGTTCATAAATTTACGTAACTCATAAAATTTGAAGACCAGCCCTCTAACTCTAGCAACCAAACCATCAACATGTTTAGACCACTTTAAGTTCTTATCAACTATAACACCTAAATATTTGATGTAATCAACTTCATTTATTTTTAATCCTGTTCCGTTCAGCTGTAAAAAGTTGAAATTAGGTCTGTTCACATCAGTAAGAGAGAATGCAATATATTTTGATTTGTCTATGTTAAGGGTTAATTCGCTAAAGTCCAACCACTCCTTCACCATTCCAATACCCAGTTCTGCCCTAGTTTTTACCCGCTCCCAACTATCATCAGTAAATACCAAAACTGTGTCATCCGCATATGATATAATTAAGCCTTTAATTTTTTTGCTCAGTAATGAATTTATGTATACGATAAACAGGAGCGGCCCCAAAACAGTGCCCTGGGGGATGCCCAAATGGATCGTTAGATAGTCACTCAAAATGTGATTTACTCTAACCTGCTGTGTTCTGTCTTCCAAATAACTGCGAAAGACGTCCAACACAGTGCCCCTTACTCCGCAGTGCTCTAGCACATCCAATAGCTTTTTATGAGGCACTGTGTCGAAAGCCTTTGCAAGGTCCAAAAAGACACCCAGGCACTTTCTGCGTCCGTCCAAGTGAGATTTGATAGAATCAACAAGTTTAAATATAGCATGATTAGTACTAACACTTTTTTGGAAGCCAAATTGATTTTTATTCAAAAGTTTGTGTGATGTAAAATAATTAAGTAGTCTGTCTTTAAGACATTTCTCGAACAATTTGGCAAAAGTACTAATTAGACTTATCGGTCGAAAATTACCAATATCTGTTCTATTTCCAGACTTATAAATTGGGACCACTACAGACTTTTTAAAGTCATTTGGCACAGTTCCCTGAAGAAAGATTAGGTTTATGACGTGCATAAGCGGACTAATAATGTATAAGTGATGGTCTTTTATTAATTTTGAGCTAATTTCGTCAAACCCTGGAGAACTATTGTTTTTTAGTGACGCTATATGTAAAATCAGTTCGTTTTTATGAACTGGCTTTAGAAACATGTTCTGAGTAACGCGGCCACTTTCAAAGCTATTGTGTTTTTTAGGTACTTTTATTTTGGCAGCCATTTGTTTTCCTATCTTTGTAAAATATTCATTACAATAGTTTGCCATCTGTTTTGTATTTATAAACGGTTTTTTATTGCTACTTAGTATGTTAATGTCACTGATTTTATTTTTATTTGTGTTTGTGGCTTCGTTGATTACTTTATATATTTTTTTCATGTCATGTTTGTTACAATTTACAATTTCGCGATAATATCTGGCTTTGGCTTCATTTATAATCCTTTTTAAATGATTCCTATATGTTTTGTATATCTGAATAAGTAGATCATTGTTCCTATTTTTAATTAAATCTTTCTTTAATTGGTCACGGTGTTTTATAGAAATTATAATAGCATTTGTGATCCAAGGTTTGATTTTGACATGCTTTCCAATTTTTATCACTTTTTTTGTTTTGCACTTGTTGAATATACCTATAAAAGTTTTATAAAATAAGTTCCACGCTGTATTTGCCTCATTACTTGTCAGAACAGAAATCCAAGACTCTTGACTAATTACATTTTTAAATCTTAAATCATCGAAATTTACGATGGTTTTTTGAAAGGGCTCTGGTCAAGTAGCTATTTGCAATAGCCAGATCATGGTTCAAAATATTTATATTTATGTCACCCAAGAATATTGTAAAATCTTTATTCTGTAGGTTAGCTAAGAAGTTTTCTAAATCAATTACAAAATTTTGTTCTGAAGTGGAGGGTGATCTATAACAAGTCACAACATTAAAAGATATATTATCAATCTCAAACCCAATCTCTGTTAAGGTGACATGTGAAGACGTTGTTTTAGTGTGTTTAATGTCAAAGTTAATTTTATTGTTTATGAAGATCAGAAGTCCATCATTTTGGTTTAGGGTACTATTATTAAAGAAGGTGGAAAATCCGGGGATATTAAACTGATCTGATGAACAATTGTTTCTGGTTTCACACAGAATCAGAATGTCAATATTTTGTAGGTTACAAGTTTGGAAAAATATTAGAATCTCATCAAAGTGTCTGGAAGCACTACATACATTAAAGTGCAACATATCTAGAATCTTTTGGTTGGCCTTAAGTTTGGTCCTAAAGTCATCCACTTCTAAGACTTTTTGCAACTGTTCCAAATCATTTTCCGTTTCTAGTGAATCAAGAATATTAGCAATATCCATAAAAAAATCCAGAAATAAAAAAGAATTTTTATCAATAAAAAGAAACAACAGAGACAAAAGACCACAACTTTGAATACTACTACTTTGAATAGTAGTCTATAGTCGATTTATATCTTTGCAAAAAATATTTATATGTGGGGCACTCAGAAGAAAATGCTTCATGTTCAACATTTTGATTTAAGTTGTACTTCTCATTTGCTCGAGTGCAGTTACAACATTTTTTAAAGACCTTTTGACAATTTTCAGATTTGTGCTCTAGACTACAGTAAGTATAGGATAGTTTATTCTTACAGTATGCTTCTCTACGATCATACGCAAAACATTTCTTGCATCTAGGTATTCGAGTATCTTCGTATATTGGACAGCGTTCCCATGATATAAACACCTTCCCACATGCCATTAGTCGGCCAAACAGGTCCCCAGAACATTCGCCAAAAACAATAGATTTGTTGTTTTTTATTGGCTTTATGAATGTTATATTTAGGTCATCATCACGTTGGATAAACTGGTTTTGTTGTTTCAAGCAGTTGGTAATATCTTCCATGTTCATATTTTTTGTTGTCGCAATAATCTGAATCTCGGTTTCTTCATTTCTGCCAGCTCCACTGTGTACTTTTCCTCCGTGTCTTGGTCCTGTATAGTCTTCAACAACTTTTCGGATTCCTGTTCGCTACTACAGTTGATCACCACAACTCCATTTTTTGCAGTCTTAACAGTTTTAATGCTAACATTCAACTCGTTCGGCTTAATTTTTAATTGAAGATCGGCTTTAGTAACCTCCGCATCTTGCATATTTTTCGGCTTAACAAGCACCGGGGGGATATTCTTAGGACTATGACGTCGTGTTGAAGGTTGCTGCAGGGCAGGAGCAGAAGCAACACTTGCATATGATTTTGTGCCTTCCATGTCCTTTATTTGTCGCTGCAGCATATCAATTATCATTTGTTTATCATTTATAATTGTAGTTTTATCTAGAATTGTGTTTTTAAGACACTCTATAAAATCATTCTCTCTACAGTGTTTACAAAAATATTTGAGTTGTCGCTCTGCAAGAGGCATGCATCTTATTTCAGATGAAGATAATCCAGAACAATCTCCACAATAATATGTTTTGCAAGAATCACAGGCAAAAACGTAAATTTTTTCCTTCTTGTTTTGCTTTTGCTTGCACTTTATGCATTCAGTATCACCCATGTTTACTTCTCCTCAGGCATAGGAAAAATGCTCCACATGAGTTGGCAACAGCGCCTGGTACTTGATCAGAAGACCACACGTTTTCAGTAAAGCTTTGTTAATATTTCCACACAGAAACTCACTATCTTCATTTGTACATCAACATCCAGGCTTACAAAATAGTAAGTTGGCACAATTTGTTACATATATACTAATCCAAGCGTACAACAAAAATAATAATTATTATACATTAGATAGTTTTACCTTTGCGAATTACATTAATAATAAGCAACTCCCACCTGATTATGTAATAATTAGCCTGGACGCAGTATCACTATACAGTAACATACCATATTTATTAATAAAAAACAGCATTATTAAACATTGGGAGAGGATAGCTGAATTCACCAATCTCACACAAAGTGACTTTCTAGAAATTATTAAATTTGTTTTCGATTCAAACTTACTGCAGGCTTGATGGTAGATACTATAAGCAAATTCTTGGTACTCCAATGGGAGCTACACTCTCACCCATAGCTTCCCGAGAGCCCTCTTGATTATATACCGAATAGCCTACAAATCGGCCAAACTGACAAATAAGCCGCCCCGGCGTTCCACTATATAACTAATAAGGTCTATACATTACGCAAATAACTAGAAGAAACAGAAGAAAAAATAAACAACTACCTAATAAAAAACGAATTCTTAACCTAACAACAATATTTATGAGGATTTTTCTAAAAATAGTTAAGATATGTATGGTTTCATGTTATCAGGTGCTACCACCCCATTATAAGGTAACTGTGTAACCTGAAACCCATCTATATCTTTAATAACCTATCTGTCACAATCTAGTACCTTTTTGACAACATACGGTCCTTTAAACTTAGGAATAAAATTTTTGTTTGCACCTGCGGTAGGATCCACATTTTTAATCATTACGTAATCTCCCGCACTATACACTAAAGCTTCTTTGCGTTTTTTTGTTATAGTTAATTTCATTACTCTTCTGAATTATTGTTATATGCTCGACCGCTTTGCCCGAATTTGCACTAAATCCCGCGCTTTTTTACTATTATCTTCCAATATTAACAATCATTAGTTTCGCCAATTTGGTCAATTCCAAATAATAATTGACTTAATGTATTGTTTGTTGCTCGGGATACGGTGTTATTGCAGACAAATTCGACCTTTCCCAAGACGCGGTCCCAATTGTCCAGTAAGTCGCATAATTTCGCAATCATTGGAGTTATAGTTTTATTCAGGCGCTCGACCTGGCCATTTGCACGTGGCGTACCTACGGCTATCAAGGCATGGTCGATTCCTTCTGACTTCAAAAATTCGGTAAACAAAGGTGAGGTAAAATCAGTGCCGCGATCAGGAATAACACGTCGAGGTTTACTATAAGCCCTAAAATAATCTGTCAAATGATTTACACATTCTTCCGATTTGGTCGACTTACCACAAATTTGGCAACCGAATCAATGATAGCAAACAATTACTTATAACCTTTTGAAGTTTTTTCCAATGGACCTAGATGGTCGAGGTGTATTGTCTGGAAGGGTAACTTGTCCTTATCTATGCTGTGTATAAAACCTTCTTGTTTTCCGCTAAGAGGCGAAAATTCAATACAGCGTAAACGATTAGCAAATATATTCTTAGTTTTTCGCGAAATTTTGGAAACCAATGAGTTCACATCTGACTGCCGGCCGGTACAGACGCGAGCAAAAAATAGTCCGATAAAAAGTGTTTATTCGCACATTCCGATCGTTTATTCTGAACGTTATTAGACTTGCTTTACTTCGTTATCAGTAAAGGCCATTCACAGCCAAGCGCTACTAATTTTCTAGTCTTCGGGGACGTAACCCCGGGAACTGCCCTTATGGGCGACACCACTGAGGATGAGGACACCCTGTCCAATATTTCGATGGAGTCTAACTCCTCCAAAATATCTGACGACACGGCCCGTAAACTAAGAAACCGATCACAGAATTACGCAGAAGTCTGCGTTCAATGCCGCTTGAATAGCGAAAAATTTCGCGAAGTCAATGAATTAAGCTATTACGAAGCAAAGGCACTACTAACTAGAATTCGCCAGCACCAACACGATGCCCACCCTCAGGGAATTAAGCGCCAAGTTAGGGCAAAAATCGATACGGGGAAAAAGAAGGCTAGCCCTTCTAGCTTACGTAGCAACGAGACCTTTAAAAAACCAAAGCTCACCTTGGAGAAACAACAACAATCCCAAAAAAGTTCCGAGAGTTCTTTGCCACCTAAAGAAATCTCAAGCGAAAAAAACCACAACTGAACCCAGCCAGATGGCACCTCCTCCGCCTCCGCCCATTTCTGTTGCCCAGATACAGACAAGCGAAACCGAAAGTTTCAAGACGCCATTTAAACAAATCCCGTTGAAACGGAACTTCAGGATAACAACCTTTGACATGGGCCAACCCCCAGTGCCCACCAATAATGCCTTTCTGCCCCTGCAAGACATAGACACCGAGAACGAGGACACGATGAGCGTTGCATCCAATTCGACATCTAATGCTAAACGACAAAAGCCTAACCCTAACAAGCAAGGGAGACCAGCCCCAAAGCCCAAACCGCAACCCCTACCCCCAGTGGTCATTAAAGGAAGGCCCTCCGACCATAAACAACTACGAGAGGACCTTAAAGCGCTGCGTATTACAAGGTATGAACTTAAATATACGAAAAACTCTGTTATCGTTTACTGTACCTCGGCTAACGACTTACATACTTTAAAACGTGCCTTAGAAATCGAATGTACTGAATATCACACGCACGCCGAGAATCAGGAAAAAACGAGGGCTTTTGTCCTCCGCGGTCTTGATGGCGACATCAAGCCGCAGGATATCAGCGAGTCCCTAAATGACGAATACCACATTTCGCCGAAGAACTTATATGAGATGCGCAAAACCAGGGTGCCAATGTACCTCGTCATACTTGGCACCAATTATACAGTGAAAAAATTAAATCAGGACGTCAAAACTCTGATGTGCGTCCGTGTGCACTGGGAGGCCAGGTTTGCCTGACCTCCAGTGCAAAAATTGTCAACAATTCGGACATGCAAAGACTTACTGCAGCCGCCGAGTGGCCTGCAGCAAGTGCGCTGGAGCGCACGAAATCACACAATGTGATCAAGATTACCAGAAATGTGTCAACTGCGGAGGCCCGCATCAAGCGATAGACGACTCGTGCCCCGTATACACGTATAAATTAAACATCATACAAGCCACTACGAAACAATCGAAACCGATTCAAACTTTCCGCCCTGCGCCTCCCCCGGCGAACCCCGCCTGGAGGAATCAAGATTCAAGAGCTGCTGACGGCCCACGGGGCCAAGCCCTAAACAATGGGCAACGGGAAAAAGAGTTCTCTCAGCAATTTCCACCTCTACGCAGAACCCGAGATCAACAAAACAAGACTCAATCCATGCAGCATTCTAATGTACAGGTTAGTGGTGCTGCAAGCGCAATCAATAATGTAAATGTCCCTAATAAGAATAATATTTCATCAATGATGAATAACTTAAATAATGTAGTCGCAAAGATAAACAGTTTAGTAAATCTAGATCAGCTTTTTCAAGCCCTTGACCACTATTCCAACATGCTGGAAGCATGTCAAGGCGACAAAGCGGAAATTTTACAGGCGTCAATCCGCTTTTTATCCTTTGAATACAATAAATTCAACATATAATTGTAAATGTTACTTGTCGCTTCATGGAATTGCAACGGAATTAGGTCAAAATTGGGCGAGTTTCGTAACTTTATGCATACATCCAATTTTCAAGTTGTTTTTCTCATTGAAACGAAATTAGTTCCTAACTTTACACTAAAGTTTAGGAACTACAATATCGAGCGTTTTGATAGGCCCGATCGAAACGGGGGAGGCGTGGCCTGCCTCATACATAGGTCGCTCCGTTATAAAAGAATTCAACATTTGCGGACCGCAATAGAACACGTCTGTATCGAGACGGAGAGCGGCCTCCGTATTTGTGGCGGTTATGCGCCCCCGGGTCTCCGCCTCGAGCGATGGAAAGTCACCCTTAACGCGGCTAAGACGGAGTTAATCCTAATTACCCGCAAAAGGCGCGACATTGACATCACACCGCTCGTAGTAGGGAATACTATTATAACACCTAAAACCCAGGTAAAATACCTGGGCATCACTCTGGATACCAAACTAAATTTCGAGAAGCATATCCAAATAGCTGGCCAGCGCCACCCCCCGCCAACCCTACATGGCAAGTAAGCCACAAAACGCCCAGAGACGCAATTGACCAATATCAGCAGCAATTCCCCGCCCTAAGAAACAAAGGACAACCGATACAATAGCAAAAGGTTAGTCAAAACAGCAGTCAAGCCATTGTAAATAGTTCAAATAAAAATTCTAATCATAATATTCAAAAATCGCAATCTAACAATCCTGCAAATCAAGTTTTAAACAATTTAAATAACTTGCAAAGCGCTGTAAATCGCATAAATAGTCTCGTCAACTTTGGCGAACTTATTCGAGCGCTAAATGACTATGCGAACCTTATTGAGTCCTGCCAGGGGAACAAGATTGACGTCCTTCAGGCCTCAATGCAGTTCTTCACGGAGGACTTTAATGATTACAATATATAGTTTAAACAATGCCTATTAACGTTCTGTCATGGAACTGTAATGGCATTCACTCTAAACTCGGAGAACTGAAAAATTTAATTTATGGTAATCCTAACTTTCACATAATATTTCTGCTTGAAACCAACATCGATGCTGGTTTCAGGTTGAATTTCTACGATAGACAGGTCCTGCGTTTTGATAGGCCTGATCGACGCGGAGGAGGCGTGGCCTGTCTGATACACAGGTCAGTCATTTATAAGCAGGTCGTAGGCCTGAGGTCCGTCATTGAGCACGTAGCTCTCGAGCTTGAAGGTGGCCTGCGAATCGTCGGTGCATACTCTCCTCCGGGTCTCCGCCTCCAGGAAGAAGATATTCTTGCTCTGCTGCCTGCTGGCAGAAAGACGCTCCTGATTGGTGATATTAACGCAACACACGTTAACTGGCGTGGTTATTCCAACAGGAGTGGACGTCTGCTACACAGGTTAGTGGAACAGAATATTGACCTTGTCTATCACCAAACTCCGAATCCTACATTTTATCCCAATAACCGATTTAATCCATCGTTCCTGGATATTGCTATTTCTCGAGGAATAACTAACGCTTCAGAGCTCCTAGAGCTTAATGAGCTCAACTCGGACCACCTTCCAATCAAGATTAGTCTACGTTCTAGGCTACAAGTAGTGCAGGAAACTATCCTGTCCTACAGGAATCTTGATTGGAGGGAGTTCCGAGCGAGGCTTAACCAAGCAACAGTTATTTCAAAACAAATAGACTCTATCCCAGAACTTGAGAGCGAGGTGCAAGCTCTAGTCACAAATATCCAGCGCGTTAGAGACGCAATTTGTCCCACTGTCAGTAAACGACTGTTTACTGACACACTTCCAGATCAAATCACAAACCTAATCATTTCCCGCAACCGTATCCGGCGTAGGTGGCAAAGGACGAGGGCTCCCATAGACCGTGAGCAATTCACAGCGCTTACCGGGGAGATAAAGGCGCAAATAGCAACATTCAGGAACGACAAATGGATGGAGTACATCAACACCATCAATCGACACGATGGCTCGCTGTGGAAGCTCGCCAGGCGTATTCGTGGAGGCCCCGGTGAATTCCCCGGAATCCAATATCAAGGTGAAGTAATCACTGACAATATTGGAAAAGCGGGAGCCTTTGCGAATTACCTGGAGGGCATCTTCAGCGAGACACCGAACTCGACACCGTTCCACGACGTCGTGGATGCTGCTGTCGAAGCCTTTACGTCTTCAAAATATCCCATCGCTCCCGAAGTCTTGAAAAGACTTCTCATTACTCCTATTAATGTCAAGAGAGTATTAGCCCGCCTGCCCGGAAACAAAGCCCCCGGTCCTGACGGTATTCCGTATGTTCTCCTCAAGAATATGCCGAATAAGACCGTCATCCATCTAATGCATATCATAAATGCTATTTTGCGACTCCAACACTTTCCGCTGCCCTGGAAGAAAGCGGTGATAATACTGTTCCCTAAACCAGGCAAAGATGCGAGGCTTACAACCTCGTACCGTCCTATTTCACTGCTCGACACATTGTGCAAAGTAGCAGAGAAGCTCATAATGCCGAGAACTAACAATGTCGTAGAAAGTCTCAGGATTTTGCCACAGGAGTAGTTCGGCTTTCGCTGCGGTCATAGCACCTCTATGCTCGCAGCGAAGGTCGCACAAGACACGCTCAACGGCTTTAATGAAAGCAAGGCAACGGCATTGTTATTGCTCGACATTGAGAAGGCATTCGACAAGGTATGGCACAATGGGCTTGTTTACAAGCTCTTCGCTATACATGGCATGCCTTTACATCTAGCATCCCTCATTGCGTCATACCTTGCGAATCGCTCCTTCTCGGTTCGCGTCCAGAGCGCTATCTCCGAGCCCAGACGCATCAAGTCTGGAGTGCCTCAAGGAACAGTATTGTCACCGCAACTATTCAGTCATTATATAGCTGACTTTCCATCTCACCCCTCAACCTCCTTTGCCCTGTACGCTGATGACACTGTGATATACTCACAATCATCAGACGTACAGGTAGCAAAGCAAAACCTCTTACATCACCTCAACCTTCTAGCTCCTTATTATAGGGACTGGAAAATCTCCTTAAATGCATCGAAGACAGAACTGGGTATATTGACAAAAAAGCGCAATATCAATCTTGCGCCTATGGTTATAGACAATACGGTCATCACACCGAAAGACCCTGTCAAATACTTAGGGATAGTCTTCGATCGCAAACTCCTGTTGTCGAAGCACGTCGCGGCAATAAAGGCTAAGGGTACGTCCATAGTGCACCGCTTCTCGCTTCTCGTTTCATCGCGGCAGACTAGCGATAAAAAAATATATAAAGTAATGGTAGCGCGTGGCCATAGTGCGCCTGTAACCTGTTTCAACCTGCTTAATCAGCTTTTACCGGATTGAATTTTTATTTCTTTTTCTCGCATACCGCTTAACCCGCTCGGTGTTTGATATCATTTGATGTGCAATACGCAGGATTGTTCTAGTTTGTTGCTCTGTCATTTAAGCAAATATTAAATATTTATAAACATTGATTACAAAGCTAAGATCCGTAGGATGGAAATTGATAAAGATATTTTAATTTCGAAAGTGCTTTTAAAAAATGATATGGGACAAACGATTGAAGTATTGTCACAGAGAACCCAAAACATGCGTAAACGGCAATTTAAATGCGTGAAACAAACTTCGCAGCGAATGACTCATGATCGTAGATGGCTTGAACAGGTTTTGGCTATCTACAGTTTAGTACGGGCTCGTATGGAAAAAGCGTCGCAGCAAAATCACAAGCGGAATAGTACGGAGTCATATTCAATCTTATTTTTTAAATTAAATTATAAAATTAGTTTAAATGTGCTAGTGACATGCCTGGTTATACGTGCCTGTATTCCGTTGTTCAAACAGAAGCACTGGAGATAAATCTATTTTCAGGTGCCCTAAACACCGAGAATGGTATATCTTGTGATTTTTACATGTCAAAGCAAGTTATTTATATATTTTTCTGCCCTGAAAATAGACAAAAACACACTAACTGCTCTTGAAAACTGGACATTTCAAACATCGTGTGAAAATTATACATTTCAAACATCGTGTGCAAAGTATACTTTTCACACGCTTATTCGGGTATTTAGATTAGAGGGCTTCGTCTCTGTTTTAGAGCTTCGCCTTCAGAGGTTCCATTCCCAGATCTCTAAAAATGGGGGTACAATTTTAGGGCTTCACCCCCCCCCCCAGGAGCCCCTTTTTGTAGAACTGTAGAAAAAGGAACTCTCATACCAGGGGCCCCCTTTTAACGCTTGGGGCCCAATTTTAAGGCTTCGCCCCGGAGGCTCCATTCCTAAATCTTTGAAAAAGTGGCTCCCGTACTATAGGCCCCATTCTAGGGTTTCGCCCCCTAGGGCCTCATTTTAGGGCTTCGCCCCAGGGAGCCCTTTTATAAATGTGTCAAATAAGAGGCTCCCACACCGGGGGCCCCCATTTAAAAGCTTCGCCCCCCGAGGGCCCCATTTTAAATCTGTGGAAAATGGGCCCCGTACCAAGGGCCCCATTTCAGGGCTATGGGCCTCAAGAAGCCCCAATTTAGCGCTTCACCCATTATGCTCTCTTTTCCGAATATGTAAAAAATGGGTCCCACGAGGGAATGGCGCCTTTTTCCAAAGTTATGAAAAGAATAACTCCATAAATTAAGGGCGAAACCCTTGAATGAGGGACGAAACCCTAAAAGGGCGCCCCGGGTAGGGCGTTGTCCCAGCCATGGCATCTCAATACCTACTCATCAACTAGTTACACAAATTGCTGCAGAAGTGTTTATATGATCTTTGTAACCTATAAATTTTAATTTAATGACAAGATGCTTGTTATATTATATTATAATAAATATTATAATATATAATATCAATATTATTTGCAGTCGTAGGAAAAGTATAGTATGGAACGCGTGTGAAAATCACTTTTCACACCAGTGGTAGGCGAGTGATATAATCAACACTTGTTGCACAATATACTAATTCTACCACACTCCCAGTGGGGCACCTTGACTTTTCACACTCATGAGACTTTATGACACTCGCCTCTGTCTCATTGGTGTGAAAAGTCTTATTTTCAGCACTTGTTGCAGAATATACCATAATGATACTCACATATACATAAATAAATTTGGTTATTGGTGCGGCCAGTCTTTTACTAATTGCCAGTCACAGGTTTAAAACTACTTTGTGCGGGCAATTCAAATCAGCTGATAGACGCGTCATAAAACGAGATTCGACATTTCATGCGCTTTCGGATCTGTAGTTGGGTTATCTGGGGTATGGCATTCACCAACTTCTGGGCGGGACCTATTAATTTCATGAACGCGAGTTCTTTCTTGTTTTAATTTATTAGAAACATTATCGCTGGCTAATAAAATTCATAACAGGTCCTCACGAGATAGTTCCAAGATGCCAAATGAGACGAAGCGACTGAAGCGAGACGCTCCCGCAAGCGGTGCTATATGACCATCACCTGCTACAATCGCGCAGGTTGACCAAGCGGGTAGAGTAATAGCCGGCTAGCGAGAAGCGAGAAGCGGTGCACTATGTTCGTACCCTAAGGGTACGTCCATAGTGCACCGCTTCTCGCTTCTCGTTTCATCGCGGCAGACTAGCGATACAAAAATATATAAAGTAATGGTAGC
>JAEQML010073984.1:0-14645 GCA_016904865.1 Pissodes strobi | reverse complement strand
GATCTTGTCGAGTCAGCAAGTGAACTCTTTTTAAGGTAAAGTCACAAGAATCCCTTACATTATCTAAAATTTCATCAAAGGGAATTTTCAATGCCATTTGTCGAGCTATATCATCTTTTTCTACAGATGAAAGCGACAAAAATTTTAATTCATTCTGGTGTCCTATATGTGTTACAAAATATTTAACCTTACAACTCCCATCATTATTTAACTGTTTGGATATTCGTGCAGGACAAAAAGCTTAATTTTAACACTTCCTAGAATTTTTAAGGTTCTAAGGCCTTATCCCAAAGCCGCATAACAACCTGATCGATGACAGTCATAATTGGTGTCTTATGTTTTTTGTACATCCGTGTTCCCTCCTTAACGATGAATCTAGACAGCGTATCTGCCTCAACTTTCCTTTTCCATGTTAAAAAGTCATTCTCTGTCAAAAATGTGAAATTTTCTTGTGTAAATATAACATTATGCGTCACTTCAAAATGTTTTATCATATCACGAAATTTTGCAGAAAACTCACACATGGGGCATGTCTTTTTATTCTTTGGAATCGTACTATCAGAATCAGATGTAATATCACCATGAACATTTCTCCTATGAGAATTAAAATGTTTTTTTTTTAAATTAAAGTTTTTTCCACACTGGCAATTAAAATTGTAAATTGTGGGGTTTTTGTATACTTTCTGCCTGTCACGGGCGCCCGTATCTTCTTCCATAATCTAAAAACTAAATATCCGATTACCGGAGAACAATAATACCTACTTAATTGTTTGAATAATTGACATTTACAAGTTATAAAAACACTTATTTTCAAACCCAACATTAAAAAAAGGTAGCAAATTATACTCACAAGTTACAAAACACTTTAAAAATACTAAAAGAGCAGGCCGGTCACTGGGCAGGCACAATAAAATTGAACAAAATCCACAACAAAACAAAACTTACAAAACCTCAAACTATGTTACGGTTACGTGTATAAGTAATGGGGACTGAGAATTGGCAACGTTGCGCTTCCTCCCAAGGTCGAGTCTTAGAGGAGGGGAATACATGGCTGTGCAATAATGGGCAACGATTTGCGTAGGATTCCTTAAGGTAAGCGCAGACTAGCCGACCGAGCCGAAACAAAATATTGTAACACTGTGTTGAACGAAGGCAATTCAACTCTTGCGGCTCCGGATGGTCTGCACACCTTCGTTCAACACATTGTTACAATATTTTGTTTCGGCTCGGTCGGCGCGTGCGGCTCCGGCTAGTCTGCGCTTACCTTTACCTGACAAATATTTCTCTGGATCACCAGTGACCCAACCATACCAGTTAAGAGTTAATGGGCCGTTATTCTTGTTTGTTAGAAGAATTTCGTATAAGCATGATTCTTCTTGGGATGATGTTTTGCGGTTGCAAAGGCGTACACCTTCAACTTGTAGACATTATTCTGCTGTTGTGTAGTAGTTTTCCTCAGTAAGTAATATATATGGTTTTTGCATCAATAAGGTATGGTTTTGGATTGGGATAGGACAAACTTTATACAATATAAATTGAGTTGGGTCAATAATTGGAATGTGTATGGCGAATATTATTATTTGATTGTTAATTTTTTACTTGAGGAGCCATAATTTTATAATAACTTATGAGATCATTAAGTGGTAATTTCTTATTTAAAGGTATGTCATTCAGTATTTGCTCTAACTGCGATGTATTTAATATAGAGTTGTGCATTGTATTTAATTTCGCAAAGCTAATGGCAGTTTCGATATTACCTAATAAGTTTTAGAGATGACTTAGTTGGTATGATATATTATCTAAAATAAGAGATATGTACAAGGCATCGGCTATATTAATTTCTTTTAATTCTAGTGAGTCTAATTTAGCTTTACTTGTTTTTTGCTTGTTAGTTAATTTATTTAATTGCAAAGTATACACGCTTATGACGTTAGTTACAATAGAGTGTTCCTTTTTTATTTCCTTTTGTAGGATGTTTTGATTAGAAGGTAAGTTGTTAATATATTGATTAAATTTTCCTTCGTCGTCGGAATCTAGGGTTCCGAAAAGCCATTTATTTAATAATAATAATATAATAATAAACGACTTTTATTCAGATTTTAAATACATATTATAATACTTAATATTATTAGATATTCGTGTACTCTACAAGGCGAAGTCTAGCTAAATGCTATTCTTACTTAACCTGTATAAAATCACATAAATAAAAAAAACTAATGTATAGCGCTATTTCCTTCCGTTCTTCCTTTTGACAAATAATTAAAGGAAAAAAAAATCCAAGAAGGTAACACTCTACTCCAAAAAGAAAGGAAATCTCCAGTCAACTTAAGCCTGCCGATCTTCCATATTTCCAATTGTCTGAATTATCATTTTCAGAATAACAACACAAAAACAAAAGTAAAAACCATGACAGCCATGATCGTGTCAAAAAAGGTGGGTCCCCATCCTCTGCCGATCCGGTCAACAAAGTCACGTTCTACCTCCTGTCTCTCTGCCTCTCCATTAAAAATTGACGCATTTTAAACTTGAATTTGTTTATATTAAAAATTTTAAAATTTTCGGGTATTAAATTATATTTGCTAATAGCATTGTATATGAATGATCTTTTAAACATAACAGTTCTATGCTGTGGTATAGTAAAAATAGTCCGAGATCTAACATTTCTATTGTGCACTGCGGACCGGGGTACAAACTTGGATCTAAGAGTTTGGGAAGTTTGTGGAGTATTAAGGAGGTTATGAACAAAGTTGTAAAGATGATGCGTCCGACGATTTTCCATATTTAGCCAATTACATTCAGAAATAAGATGTGAAACGTGATCGTACTTCCTCAGTCCATATAAAACTCTGCAACATGCATTTTGGACTTTTTGTATTTTGTATTTATCAATAGCAGTTAAGCATGACCCATAAAGGAAGTCACAATAGTTAAAGTGGGAGAGGACAAGGCTATCACATAACATTTTTTTTAATGGATAGTTTAAGATATGTCTATTGTTATATATTAATTTTAAGGCGTAAAAACTTTTCCTTGTAATACTTTGTACTTGCTCGTGAAACCTTAGATCCTCGTCCATAATTAATCCAAGATTTTTTGCAGCCGCTACAAAGGACAGATCTGAGCCCCCAATATGCAGATTAATGGAGTTTTTGACGATCTCTCTCTTGGTTTTATTTCCGAAACACATCAATTGAGATTTAGTGGAATTCAATTTAAGGTTGTGTTCGTAGGCCAGCTGATTAATAGTATGAAGATCGGCGTTGATTTTTTGTTCAGCTTCATGCGTGTCTTGGCTGTTAAAAGACAAATATATTTGGGTATCGTCGGCATAAGCCTGCGTACTACAAAATGAGGGTGATGTTATGATATCAATAGTGTATATTATGAATAGCAGTGGAGACAAAATAGCTCCCTGAGGAACTCCCGATCGAATGGCCATGCTCTCAGATAGAGAGCCATTAACACTAACCTTTTGAGACCTGTCCTTTAGAAATGATTCAATTAAGTGCAATGCATCTGTATTGAAACCATAATATTTCAGTTTAGCCAATAGAAGCCGGTGGTCCAGAGTATCGAAGGCCTTGGAGAAGTCGAGTAATACCAGATTACTAACCAGACCCTCATCAGAGGCCTTCAAAACATGGTCGAGAACCGATGCCAAAGCGGACGCCGTGCTAAAACCCTTTCTAAACCCACACTGAAAGTCAGGAATGATTTTATTATTTATGAAATAGGTAAAAATTTGATTATAAAGAACTCTTTCCAAAACCTTAGATAATGTTGGTAGAATGCTTATTAATCTTAAATCGGAAAAGTTCTGCGAGGTGCTGTTCTTTGCTAGCGGGATTCCGATTGCCGTTTTCCAAAGAACAGGGATATCACAGGTTTCTATTATGGAATTAATAATATGCATAATAACTGTCTCAATAAAAGGACAGCACATTTTTAACATTTTTAAATTTATTTTATCAGTGCCGACTGCATTTGATTTAAGGGTGTGTAAAATTATATGTATTTCGTGAGATGTTGTAAAAGAGAAATTAAATTTTATTGCATTATTAAAAGCATTTTCATTATAGTATTCTATTTTATCTGTACACTGATCAGAAATAGTTTGCAAAAAGGAAGTGAAATATTTATTTATGTTTTCAGGGTTTGAAAGATTCGGAGGCAAATTATTTTTATTTTGCGAGGTAACACTGAGACTTTGTAAAGTCTTCCAAAGTTTTGAATTATTATTAAGTTGAGAAACCGTGATAATATGTTTTCTTTTCTCTGTTCTGATACGTGATAGTGTGTAATTTCTCAAACCTTTATAAGAATTGTAGTCCACTTCTAATTTAGATTTCTTAAATTTTTGCCAAGCTTTATCACTCAAACTCTGC
This sequence comes from Pissodes strobi, assembly GCA_016904865.1. NCBI lineage: Eukaryota > Metazoa > Arthropoda > Insecta > Coleoptera > Curculionidae > Pissodes > Pissodes strobi. The sequence goes on along the minus strand of JAEQML010073984.1, from coordinate 10,260 downwards.
AATTGTCGAATGTCATTCGTCAGCCATGGAGCTCTTGGTTTTGTTGCTCTTACTTCTCGAAGAGGCGCATGCTTATTAAAAAGGGAGATAATAAAGTCATTAAATAGCACTATTTTTCTTTCCATGTTTTTTCCAGATAAAGATGATTCCATGGTAAGTTTATTAAATCATTCTGAAGGTCATTTAAGTTAAGATTGTCGAAGTTTCTATATTGAAAAATACGAGGTGATGGCTTCTTAGATTTAAGAGAAATATCCACAAATACAAGGTTATGGTCACTAACCCCATTTGACGGCAAAGTGCCACAACGGGTTACAAAATCTCTGCCATTAATAAAAATTGGATCTATCAAAGTACTAGAGTGATTCGTAATCCTTGTAGGTTCCTCAATAATTTGTTCGAGAGTATATGAGTTAAAAATATCCAATAAAGGGTTGTTTAATTCAAAAAAGTCCACATTAAGGTCCCCCGTACATACAACAATATCAGACCTCAGAAAAATGTCATTTATCACCCTGTCAAAATTGTCCCTCAAATTATTTAAGTTTGTTCTAGGAGGTCGATAAAATCCGCCAACAATCATTCTTCTATTAGGTAATTGGATATTCAAAAAATGTGTTCAAGTTCGACTGTAATAGGAAAGGAAAATTTTATCTCTTCAACGTTCCATACGGTTTTAAAATATGCCCCGACACCACCTCCCCGGCCAGCTCGATCTTTATGAATAAAATGATATCCAGGTATGTTAAATATAGTGGCATCATGATTGTCGTTCAACCAAGTTTCGGTTATAATTACTATATCGAAATTGTTGTCGGTTACTAGTGCAGAAAATTCATTAAATTCAGAAAACAATGATCTTACATTCAAATGCGCAATTTTCATATTTATAACTAAATTTTATCAATAGGAGGCATATTAAAAGATAACCAGTTTAAAAACATTGATCAGGTTGCTAAAAACAGAAATAACTATATAGTATTAATAAAGCAATAAAAAGATGTTAGGTAAGGAAGCTTGTCTCGGCAGAGGAGTATCAGTAGAGAGGAAGGGGGACACACGCTCAGATGACGACCAAATAATAATTCCACTATTTGAAAATCACGTTATCGACAGTCAAAAATCGCCCGCGAATCCTGACAAATTAACCCAAGCAAACAATTAGTATTCAGAGAGAAAAAAAAAACAAGAAAAACCGAAAACACAGCAAAAAAAGAACCTCTGTATGCACATGCAACCCCCATTACTTATTTACGATAGTTAGTTAAAGATGAAATTATAGATTACTAATGTGCCTAATACATGTTTTTTATAATTATGTTATTTAACCTAATGTTGATGTGTTAAATAAGATGACAATTTATTTATGGTGTGTTACTATAAAACGTAAATTACAAAGCAACAGCCAAAATATATGCATAGTACTAACCATTTTAATCCCAGAAACTGTGTCCAGATAAATGTATCCTACAAAGCTAAATCACTTTCACTTTTAATGAGTTTCTTCAGTCCCGAGATATCCGCATAGACAAGGGTTTATCAGTCCTCGTTTTCCGCGAGAACTTTTATGAAAGAGTTGTGTATTTGATTTTACAGAAAGTCAAAATTTCAACTATTTGGTTATACTTCTGATAGACTAAAAAGGAATAATTTTCTTTGGGTTCTTTTTTATTTAATATTAGTTTAGTTTTACCTAAGAACTTTTCTAGATCGTTCAGGCAAACTTCGAAAGCAGTTAGGTTAATATGGTAGAATGCCGTATGTTTAGAAGTGGTTATATAGCTTGGACCGAAGGGTACTGGTAGAATGGGGTTGTTTAGTTCTTTCTTCTAATAGCTTGTCACCAGGGGTAGCAGAAGAAGTGGGAGGAACACCATGTCCTAAAAGAGAACGTTATGGTTTTAGATCTTTTTTGTGAACTTGTTTTTTTGCGAGTTTTTTTGTTAATAAAAATTTTAGATTTAGATTTTTTTATATGGTGGTCAACTTTTTTATATTTATTTGTTATTTTGGCTTTAGATTTTATGGGGCGAGTTTTTTCATAGAGGGGCTTTTCTTCGTCAATTTCTATATTTTCTTGTCTATTTTCATTTCGTCTTTCTAATATGATGTTCTGCTTCTCTCTTAAGGTATTGTATATTTGAGAATTTATTATTTTTATTTTTTCGGAGTGATTTTGGATGTATTCCGATAATTTCTCGTCTTCCGAGAGTTCTAGCGGGTTTTTATAATCTAGACGACCTTTCACAACTTGAAATGGGGTATAGTTTATCGTACTGTGGGTCGCATTGTTGTATGACAAGATTGCGTAGTTCATTAGGTTGATTATGTTTTCTTTGGGCTTTTCATTAAGGAGAGCTAAGATTGACTCGTTAATGAAATCTCTCCACGGAGCTGTTTGAATTTGGATTATAGGGTGTGCAATAATGTATTTCTAAATTGTGTAGAGAGCAGAATTTTTGTAAGGTTTCGATTTTAAATGATTGTTCGTTATCGGTAATTATTTTTCTAGGGAGTCCATAGTGATTGAAATAGTAGTTTCTCTGTTTTTTTCTGTTCATACTTTTGTTGTGAGAGAATACGCTTCTCCTAACTTTGAGAAACTATCCAATATTGTCAAGAAATTAACATTGAGGATTTTAAAAATATCTATGTAAACATGGTCAAACGGTTAGTAACCGATAGGGGTTGGTCTAAATATTAATGTATTTGGTTACCTCTCATATTTAGTTTTCTGGCATATTTCACAGAGATTTGCGTACGTTTTAACACCGTTTTCAAAGTCGGGCCAGTAGTATCTTTTCTTTAGGGAAATTGAGGAGCTAAATCCATTTTTTAACTATTTTAATATGTTTATGTTTTCAATGTAAATCGAACAATCTCTATCGTTTAGCATCGAGATTTGGGTTCAAAACCAGCTATTTCTGTGTTAACCTTTAACTGGGACGGTAAAGAATTGTAACATTCATGATATGGTAGGGTCATTTTGGACCAGGTTTTTTTTGGCGCCAAAAAAGAAGGAATCGCTGTGAAGTTGATAAAATGTGTTAGAGTATTATATTTTTGATATTCTAAATTAAAAAAAAAAAACACAAAATATAGCGGACTTTGTAACTTTTATTAAGAAAAAATAAACAACTATACAACAAAAAACATCATGACAAAAATATATATTTAAAAAAATACTATAGCCTCAAAACCTTTTTGGTATTAAAAACGTATTATTGAAAGGTTGCAAAACACTGTAATATAAGGGGTAAAATAAAATAATACAACACAAAATAATTACAGCTATAACGTTCAGCCAAAAAATATAAAAAATATTTACTTCTCTAAGCAGTTGTCGCACAAAACCTTTGTATGCTTGTGATTTTTGCAAATATAGTGATGACACAAATTGCACATAACTGATTCTTTCTTCTGTGAATACGGGCATAAGTGACATCTTCCCCTTTTTCGTCCTTAAAGAGGTGGTTGTTGAGCTACCATAGGTTCTGTTTCGTCAATATTGCCTATTGGACACGGCGTTCCAAGTGTTCTTGAATTAGTTGCCTCCCCAACATTGTTAAAACGTTTCTTCTATCCATTGTTTGGTTTCCTGCCACACAGTTAAAAATAACATTGGCATTTACACCAGCTATAGCCATTATTCTGAACCATATTGCTCGTGGCCATCTTCGTGCTCTTCTCCCTATTTTATAACATGCACATTTTTTATCCAGAGCATCAACACCACCCTTGGTATCATTATAGAAGTGTATGATCTCTGGCTTATTTTATATTATACTGTTGGCATGATGCATTGAGGACATCAATAAAACGGCTCTGTTTTTGTGAGACACATACGTTTCATTACTGGTGAATCCAAAGAGAGATGAATTAACAGACCTGTCTTTATGAGGAAGAAACGCAGGAGGCAATTCCCTCTTATTTTTTTTACGGTACCAACGTAAGTTAATCCTTGTCTAGTAAGTTCAGTTATTAGTTCATAAGATGTGAACCAATTATCTCCTGTAACATTTCTGTTGGTATTTACAACTGGCTGAATTAATCTCATTACGTCCAAAGTGGGTATACTTAGTTTTCTGGTACGGTCGTAGGGATGGTTTTTCCCTGTATAAATAAATGCATTCAATAAATAATGCGTTTTTGCATCACATAGGCACTGCATTTTCAATTCATACTTATCTGGTTTATTTTTAAGGTACATACGAAACTTGCACCGTCCACGAAATGCAATGAGCATATCATCAACCGTCATGTATTCCCCACAACTGTAGTTTGATTTACAATTATCAATAAATATTTCATAAACTTCAGAAATCGGTGCCAAAGGGTCTCCATTATTGATTCTCTCTTCTCTAGTGGATCTAACATCGAAGCGCAAGGCCGTGAGAAGAAAATAAAAGCGCTTCAAAGACATTGTCGCTCTAAAAATATCGCGACCCGTTCCATCTGTTGGGAACAGCAGTTGTTGGATTTGAAGACGCCAGCTAAATCCAAAAGTCCAAAAAATGCACTTAGCTCCACTTTATCAACATGATTGGTAAACTGGCAACAAAACCTTGAAAAACTATAATTGGCGACCATATCTGTAATACGTGTATTTGTTTCAATAACTAGCTTCTCCAATAGCTGGTCATCAATAAAACATTTCCAAGCTACTATTGGTTCAGCAGGTTGCTTCTCAAAAGATTCCCCTCTCAATCCAGGTAAATGGGAGATTAAATTTGTCGCACGTGTGCGACCGGGTGTAGGAGGGTTTTTAGACTATTTCTATTCGTTTTTTCCATAAAAATAGTTTGATTCCCTTTCGACAACCGTTTCTTCACTCTGCTCACTCACATTAGTTGGCATCGTCCCATTTTCTAGTTCTATATCGCTGCCTCCTTGTTCCGACACACTTTCGTGATCACTGTGCTCGCTCTCAGCATCAGAAAAGTCACTATCTGTCTCTAATCCCTTTTTGATAATATCATCAGCCACTTGTTGTAATTCATCTGCCGACAGGGTTTTTTTTACTTTACTGGTTGATGCCATTTTAGAACACACGCGAATTCAAAAAAATTTACACTAATGGTATGGAAGGGTCAAATTGGACCCCAAACGCACCGTACAGCCAAACGCTTCGATCTAGACTGACGACCGCTTGACGACACATACATTATCTTAACCTTGAAGAATACACAGAGTGCTGACCAGATCGGTCTATCTCCCGGTTCACGATGTACAAACTAACATTAGTCGGGGTCCAAATGGACCCCTCCATACCAGTTAAAGGTTAAAAATGCATTTGAATCGTTTATTTCAGAAAGCCCATATCTCCAGAAATTTACATTTTGAATAAATAAGAAAAAACTACTTTACGCCATTAAGATATTTTTTTTTCATTATTTGAAATTTTTTAAGTTATTTAGGAGTGCACCTCTTGAATATAGATACAAAACTATAATATTAATTTGGTTGTGTCAACCCATGAAAAAAAAGTGTTCACATAAGGGGTTTCTGCAATAAATTGGTTGAAAAAAAAGGAGTTACTCATCTTCTATTCTGAGGCCTTACTCATCCTCACGTTCTGAGTCCATAACACAATCAGCTTCAGTAATCGGCCTTCTGAGTATCTCTTCGTAGAAATGCTCATATCCACTTAGTGTATTCCATCAGCTTTTGCACGTCGTCAAGTTTTTTTATTGTTTATTGGAACCTTTCCAGCAGGGTAAGCCTTCTGAGTTGGCAGCTCAGGAGCAGTATTACTTTTTCGGAGAGTAAAAGTGGACGAGGCAATACCATTGATAAAGGGCTTGGCGATAACTTTTCCAGGGGTATCAATATTGTAGATAAACCCTTTGTAGGCTGTTATCTTGAGAGGTATTCTTTGATTTTTCGGGATACTCCTTCCAGAGGCTTCATCGGAGTTCGTTGCTTTTTTATATGATCGTGGCCACCAGTCTTTGAAACTAATAATATCGTCAGTACGGACCTGATGTATTGAAAAGCGACCAACTTTACTAGCTTTTACAATAAGATCGGCATATTCTTGAGGCGTATAAATTCGGTTGGTTCTTCTTAGAAGACGCTTTATTGAGCCAAAGTCGCGGTAACACGGCAGGAAGAAATGGCCACGCACAGGAAAATAGTGGATAATCTTTTCAAACTGGCCTCTGTCGCACAAATTCATCAGAAACCGCATAGTTGTGTGGTTTTTGTTTTGTCCTGCTGCTCCATCACTAAATAGGAGAAGTTTTTTGACAGTGTTTGGTACTTCATTTTGAATGTAATGCAATATAAAGGAACACACTTCCTTAGGGGATTTATTTGCCTCTCCTTCATGATACAAGTAGAGTTTCGCTTTGTTCGATTTTAAATCGTGTATGCAAAAAACATTTACCCAAAGTTGCCGCATGTAGAATACTTCTTGAACGGGTATCACGGGTAGAGGCAGATTCTGCATATAGTCAAAACACAACGCCGCTGTATCATCGTCCTGGTTTTCACTTGCCGTTTTTAAGGTGGAATAAAACTTCTTCGCTCTTCTTTTGTGAATCATTAGCTCAGCAGCAACATTTCTCTTTGCATTCTCGCTTGAACCTGTATCTTTCATTTTGACACTTAAACTTTCGCATTTGCTGCATACATCTACTTGTGGTCTGCCAAATGAATAACCAAAATTTTCTTTGAAATACTGATAATAGAAATTGTATTTCACAATATCTTTTAAATGGGGGTATTCATTTAGAAACATTTCATACATTTTGACAATATTAAGTCGAGCGTCTAAGTATTTCCTTAAGTTTCCCCCATAATGAGTTTCCTTTACTTCAAATTTCGAAATATGTTCATGCACGTTAATGCAAACGCCTCCCTGAATAGCCCGGTTTTTACCTCGCATGTCACAAGGACTTTTATTTTCAAGTAAAAGATTACAACTCGGTCAGCAGAAATTCCATGAACATTGATAAAAACATTTTTACACACGCGTTTAAGTTCGCCATTGATTCTAAGGTAATAGTTAAAAGAGTGATTTTGCTTGAATATTGATGCACTCACATTTACACGTGAAAGATCCTCTTCTTCTCTGTCATCCTCCATATTTTGTTTACCTTGTTGTGCAGCAGAATGAGCGCTTCCTGGGCGCCTACGTTTAATTTCCTTTACTTCAATTCAACCTTCAAAGATACCCATCTATCTTGGATATTTTTATTTTCCAAGGAATAGAAATGACTCCAAATTTGCTGTATGACATCCCCGTTTAAATGTAAATAACATTTACTTGAGCACTTACATGTAATAGCAATGGGAATGGACTTCTTTGGGACCTGTTTTCCTGTGTATGTTACGTATGATTCACCTTTAACTCGTGCTGTACGTATAACATTGCGTTTGTAAGTACTTTCGTGTGAAATACCTCTCCTCCTTTCTGGAACAGGTTCCTCGTCCGAACTGCTAGACATTATAATAATTTAGTCTAGTATAACAAACACTATACCACGAAAATAGAAAATAATAAAGTAAACAATTTCTTAACGCTTCAAACGTGCACGAAGTTTTACGACAAACTGACAAAAACATGACACGTGGTTGCTAGCAGCCGCGCCGTGCGACGGTACCGAATAAGCGCAAATCGGATTTTAGCACAGAAAGCCCATAAGTGTTACTGCTTAGGGGGTTTCTGCACCAAACGGAGATTACACACTCTTAATTCGGTGTTTATAGTACTGTTATTTAGGGGGTTTCTGCACTAAATGGTGTGTTTACCTGCAGACATTGTAAAATCGGGTATAACTCCATTTTGATATTTTTGGTCGATAGAGGGTTTCTGAAATAAACGATTCATTTAAATTTAGGGTTTTGCACCAAAACTGACCATATCCATACTGCTCATATTGTGAGCAAAACTGCATTTGAATTCGCGCGCAAGTTTTGGCACCATCGTATGGCAACAAGAACAGGCAGGCCAGGTGAGAGTAGTAGAAAATGACTGGCAAATATATAAAAGCAAATAAAAAAAATAAATAAAATAAAAAAGAAAATACTTAAGGCAGGTCAAATGGTTAATTAAATTAGTTAAATTTTCTCAGTAAAATTTATTGCAAAGACAAATGAGTGAGAAGTTATTCACCGCTCCTGAAATTTTTTCTAAAATGGATTTAGCCGGTTTTGCACGCAAGTTCCTCAATTATGTTTTCTTGAATACCTCGATATGTTGTTTTGGTTTCGTGGAAATATTTAATTTTTTGTTGTTCGTCTATGTCAGTCATGTCTTCTAATAGAGTTTTTGTTATTATATAATGTGAAAGCGTTATTATTGAAATACTTTTGGAAGTGTTATTATCATGGGTTCTAGACTTTGATTTTTGAAATAAAGGCATTAGGTTTTATTTGGGATAAAATTCTCTAATGATTTTACAAAGATATTCTTCATTAGAATTATTTTGCAAAAAATATGATTAACCTACTTTTATCGAATATTGTTCTAGATTCGACACGATTTTGGTTGTTATTAGAATATCTAAAAATCACTTGTTGTTTGTACATGTTAATGATGTGTTTTAATGATTCTAAGCATGAATGTAGAGTTTGGGTGCGTCTGGTTGATTCAGATGTTCGGGCTCCGTTTGATTAGATGGTTTAGTAAGTACCTATATAATATGAGCTTACATTTATTTTTCCAGTTTTTATTTGTTGGCTTGGAAATTCTATGTTGTCTAATAATTGATCTATTTCTTCAGAACTAAGTTGAGGTAGTTCTTCGTTCTTCTGAAGGATCGATATTTGGAATTATAGACATTCGGTCTTCTTCTATAGTGCTGACTTGAAAAGGGATACGAGAAAGTGCGTCTGCATTCGTATTATTTTTACCTTTTTTGTAAATGATTTCGTGGTCGAATTCCGATAATTTGAAACGCCATCTAACTAATTTCGAATTGGGTTCTTTGATTGAGAAGGTCAGATTATATTATCTTAAATTGTGTTCCGAACAAGTAGGGTCTGAAATACTTAGTTGCCCATACAATTGCGATAAGTTCTTTTTCTATGGTAGAATAATTGCATGTTGTGGGATTGAGGGTGCGCGATGCGTATAGGTCGCTACCAATGGGGACTTGAGATAATACAGCGCCAATAGCATAATTCGAAGCGTCAGTAGTTAAATTAAAAGGTTTCGAAAAATCTGGATGTTGAAGGATGGGGTCATTCATAAGAATGTTTTTGCACTTTTTGAAGGCTAAGATAAAGTCTGGAGTATGTGTAACTTTTTGATTTTTCTTTAGACAATTAGTTAAAGGTTTGGTTAATTTTGCGAAGCCGTTGATAAAGGACCCCGCACATTTCTTATGAAAAATGGCTTTCGGCGAAATTTTCTGAAAATTTGATATGATGCAGTTCTCAATGTCCTGATTAAAAGTTCTCATAAGCACAACTCGATCCTATGACCAGTTTTCAAGTTTCAAGTCTTAAAAGTTGGCTTTTTTGGACCTTTGAGAGTGATATAATTTTTAACATAATTATTTATATTTCCTTTAAAAGTAAAAGTACAGGGTCTTACCTAAACTAGCGGCGGCAAAGAAATATCAACTTAGAGAAAATCGCTAATAAAATTCAATCAATCATGCAGAATAAAAAAACAACGGCTAGATTTCGTTTAATTTTTAATATATATGACCAAAAGCAAACTAAGCAATTCCTAGTATAGTTTTAGATCGAAAATGTTATACCGGGTGTTTATTTCATGTCGGTTGTCTTCTCGTTGGAATATTTGACTTTCTAACTAGGTATACTTACTACTCGAGATAAAACTTCTCCTACGACTGGAGAGAGTGAGGATCCCATTGGGGCACCGTCTGTTTGTCGATATATATTGTTCTCGTAAGAAAAGTAGGTGTTCTCGTCAGCTCTGAAACAGAACAACTACAAAGAACACCACATCAAAAAGGCTTCTAAGCGAGCTACAAACCCAACAACAAGAAAGAGTACGATGAATCCAGACCGACAACTACACTACCATACATAAAAGGAGTAACAGACGTAATTGGAAGAATCCTAAGGAAACACCAAATAACAACAATCTATAAACCACCAACAACGATCCACCAGATTATAGGCAACCCCAAAGACAAAATACCTTTGGAAAACCACGGGGTACACAGCATCCCCTGCAAGAACTGTGACATGGAATACATCGGCCAAACAAACAGAAGAATCTCTGCCAGAGTACAGGAGCACATGAACAGCACAAGAAACAAACAAACCACCTCAGCTCTG
>JAEQML010073983.1:0-14647 GCA_016904865.1 Pissodes strobi | reverse complement strand
TAAACTTCCTAACTCTAGAGCGACTATTAGCAGATTAACATGTAAAAGGGATGCTTTAAATATAGGTATTACCGCTGTTTATAAACCACCACCGATTCCAAAGAAAGACTTTATTTACGACATAGAACATTATCTAGACACTATCAATGAAAACAATGACGTTGAAGTGTACATCGGTGATGCAAATATTAATATATTGAATACGTCGGATGACGACAGTTTTGAGTATATAGCTGCCATAACACAATTGGGTTTTCAGTCCTATATAAATTCGGTTACTCGCTTTGACACTGGAACTTGTTTGGATCATTTATTTATCAGGAACAGAAAAACAACAAAAAACATAAACTTCCAAACTTTTATTATAGATAGTCATATCACAGATCATACACCAATCCTACTCAGCGTAACACAAAACACTTCAGAAAAAAATAATAATGCAAAAATAACTACAATTAACAAAACAAAGACTGACCTAGAAAAAATCAATAACTTATTACAAACACAAGACTGGACAGCGGTAACCAGTGATCAGAACCCGGAGAGTTCCACGGAAATGTTTCTTTCATTGTATAACAACATAATAAGCCAGGGAACGGAAAGATACTCAACTGAAGTAAAACATCACAAAAAAATTAAAAATTGGATCACTAATGGTCTTATCATATCAATTAAACATAGAGACAAATTAAAAAGAAAATTATTAAAAAATTATAGTGTAGCACTAGAAAATGAATACAAACAATATAGGAACAATCTCTAAACAAAAAAATAATTTTTATCGGGCACAAATCACAGAAAATAAAAATAATATTAAAAAAATGTATGAAATCATAAAAGACGCTACGTGCGAAAACATAATAAAAAAAAATAATGAAATTGAGATATTAAATGATAATGGACAATCTTTTGTTAGTGATGGTGAAATGAGTAACTACATTAATAATTACTTTATTAATATTGGAATCGAAACGGAAAAGAAAATTCCTACTGCCAGCAAGCCATGTCATCTGAGAGATTCACTGTCACATTCTATGTATCTACAGCCAGTATATCATAATGAAATAATTAAACATATTTCTTCATTAAAAAATAATAGTTCTCCTGGTTTTGATCGGATCGCTGCAAATATAATAAAAAAAACACACCAAAACATTTTAATCCCACTAAAACATATCATAAACACCATCTTTAAAATAGCTATTGTCCCTAAAAGCTTCAAAACATCTATAGTTTGCCCAATATATAAAAGTGGAGAACATTCTAAAATAAAAAACTATCGGCCTATTAGCTTAATAACTAACTTTGCAAAAATATTTGAAAAGTGCATGAAGCATCGTCTAGTGACATTCTTTACGAAAAATAAAATTTTATCAGAAAATCAATTCGGTTTTTTAGAGGGATCTAGTACTGGAGATGCCTTGTATGCATTCACTTCGGAGGTAACAAAAAACCTAAACCTAGGTACAAAATGCTTAGGTATTTTCATTGATATAGCTAAAGCCTTTGATACGGTGCCACACAGTCAACTTTTAACTGTGTTGTCACACTACGGCGTAAGAGGAACTGTACTCAATTTAATAAAAAATTATCTAGAAGAAAGGCTGCAAATGGTTAAAATCAATAATATATTAAGTGATCAGGATTGGTGTTCCACAGGGAACCGTTTTGGGTCCGATCCTCTTCATCACTTATCTTAACGCTCTTTTGACAGAAAATATAGGAGGAACAATTATATCTTATGCTGATGATACGGCTATAATATTTGCTGGCAAAGACTGGGAAGAAGCTAAGAATAATGCAATAAAGGATTTTAAACTAGTTATGAATTGGTTACAAACTTATAAACTAACACTTAATTTAAATAAAACAAATTACATAGCATTTTCACTGACGAGAGCTGGCCAACCCAATTTCACAGATATTATTATTGGTATTGATAAAATTGCAGGGGTAACTCACACAAAATATCTTGGTGTGCTGATTGACCAGTTTTTGAAGTGGGGACAACATATAGACTATGTCTCTAATAAAATACGTAGGCTCATACATACATTTTACATATTAAGAGAATTCCTAAATGAAAAAACATTGGTGATGGTTTATAAAGCGTTTGTGGAGTCATTAATACGATACGGGATAATTGTTTGGGGTGGTACTTATAGCACAATACTAAATAAGTTGAACATAACACAAAAATATATCCTTAAAATTATATTTAAAAAAAATAAAAGATTCCCAACTAACTTATTGTTCTCGGAAGATACTGTCAATATTAGAACTTTATATATTAATTGTATATGTAATTTTGTCTATCGGTGTAAGTCCAAACTGAACTATGTAGATCACACTATTGAAACAAGAACTAAATCAGATAAAAAACTTAAATTGCCTAAAAATTTAACTACTGCAAATAAAAAGTTTATAGATTACTTAGCCCCAAAATCATTTAATTTACTTCCAAAGGATATAAAATCAATAAAGAATATAAAAACTTTTAGTAAAAAGTGTAATCAGTATGTTTATCGAAATACGGAAAAATTTTCGGTATTATTTGAGTGATTTAGTCATCAAGAATAATCAAGATTGTAAGCGTGTTTGGTGATGTGTGTCACATATAGAAATACATGATAAAAAATATATGTATATATTTAAATATAAATATTGTATAGTATTATTATTATAAGTTTGCCTACTTTTAGGTTCCAACACATACGGGTGTTTCTGCACCTAGGTGTCTACTATTAAGTTTTATGGATATACCAAACTAACTTTATATATAGTATCGTACCTAGTTAAGATTAGTTATGTACAAAATGTGAATCCTAAAAGTAGAAATAAATTGAAATTGAAATTGAAATAAATATAAATAATTGGTTTTCTCTGGCACGTCATGGAAACCTGGCTAGAGAATTGCAAATTAAGCATCCAGAATTCTCTATGAAGACCGAGATTATCAACATCAAAAGGTGGATCTTTCAGGGTGATTCCTTGAGTCCGCTTTGTCTCTTTCGTTAGAGCATCAGCATGTAAATGCTGAACTCCACCAAATATGGATTTAATATTTGATCACTGAATTCCTTACTCTATATGAATGGTCTAGAGCCAATGGGAGGCACATAGAAACAGCTAGACTAAATATTACAGTTTTCTTAAGATTTCTCAACAGAAGTTCAGATGCAGTTTGGCATTAATAAGTGTTGCAATGAAGCAGTCACGGAAGATTAGTCATCAGGTGATGAAAGAAGGAGTAACTGAATTCGAGGGGAGGGTCAAACAACTGCTAAAAATGCAACTAAACAGCGGAAATCTTTTAGAGTAATCAACAGTTGTGTATGCTCGCTGCTTGGATATATTTTGGCATTGTGTCCTGAAGTGAGTAAGATCGATATCCAAGACTTGCAACAAGGCAAATTAACAACCTTGCTAACAAAGGCAAAAAAACACCTAAGAGCTCCGTAGAAAGAACAACCCTTCTTCTGCACCAATGCTAGCTGACGAGGGAAGAAAAGTTGCAAAGAAGGCAAGGAGAGCAGGCTTCATCGGTTATGGAGGCACATGCCTACAGATGTGCGTAGAACTATTGGCTTGCCTCAGGAAGATTGTTCCTTGAAAGGATAGACTTTTTATTGGCCTTTCAAGATCAGGTGGTTCCAATTCGTAACATTCGAAATATGCCTTCAATGATCCCCAAATATGTGCGGATATGGATGCGAAGAACGTAGTCCATACTACCATACAACTTGTGGACGAATCAACTCGCATCTCAGAGAGGAATTTGCCACCATCCTGGATCTTTTTCTAACCACCAATCCTGACCAGTACACAATTACAGTTGGTCCGCCATTAGGTACTTCCGACCACAAACTTATAACAACGGTTTGTGAATTGCCACTTCTGCAGAAGGATTCGCCATTGCCTCGCAAAATCTGGCATTACAATTCTGCAAACTGAGACGATCTAAGGCAGTTCTACCTAGATTTTCCTTGGCTCGACCTCTGCTTTGCCACTGATGACCCGTCAGTCTGCTGCAAAGATATTACGCAAATAATCTCCTCAGGAATGAAAGCATACATTCCAAATTCCATCAAGTTACCATCAAAAGCAAAGCTCTGGTTCGACAGAAGGTGCGAAAAAGCTGTAGGTAAGAAACAGCAAGCCTCCAAATACTGGCAGCAAAATCAGACCGCTGAAAATCGCAATTATTTTGTCGAAGCGAGAAACGAATGCAAACATGTGATAGACGAGACTAAGGGCAAACACAATCAAAGGATCAGGAATAAACTTTTATAATGCCCCAGTGACCCCAGGAATTTCTGGTCGGTAGCAAAGGCAGGCAAGTAATAACTATACAAAAACGTCTCTTCCACCTTTGACAGACGAAAGTGGCATCACGGCGACTACGTCTAAGGAAAAAGCAAACATGCTCGCCAAAATGTTTTCATCGCATTCTACCTTAGACGTCCCCCAAGGCAAGGCTCTCCCCACCATATCGAACATCAACACTACCATGACAGAAGTCAAGTCACCGTGATATTCGTAAAATCCTTAACGAACTAGATACTCAAAAGGCATCAGGACCCGACGGAATACCTGCCATCGTGTTAAAGAACTGCGCCAACGAACTAACACCCGTTTTTTCCAGGTTTTTTCTCTCAATCTTACGGAAAAGGTATTTACCCATCTTCTTGGAAAGTCGCTCGAGTACAACCTGTTACAAAGAAAGGCAAGAAAACCACGCCCTCAAACTATCGCCCAATTGCCTTGCTTCCAATAATCTCCAAAGTCATGAAACGTCAGTCAATCAGCAACTACTCAAGTACCTTGAGAACATCAGAATAATCAGCGATAATCAATACGGCTTTCACAAACAGAGATCGACAAGAGATATATTGACTTATATCACTCATATATGGAGTAGGACAATTGAGAACTACGGAGAGTCTCGAGCGATTGCGTTGGATATTTCGAAGGCATTCGACAGAGTTTGGCATGACGGTTTGCTTAACAAGCTGCCGTCCTTCGCCTCTATCTGTAGCCGGCTTGCCAGTTTCCTTAAGAACCGATCTCTGCACGTTGCAGTTGATGGACACATCTCAGTCACATTCACCATTAACGCGGGCGTGCCTCAGGGCGCAATACTTTCACAAACTCTCTTCCTCATCTATATTAATGACCTGCTGACCGGAAAGAATAATCCTGTTTACAGTTATGCAGGTGACAGTACCCTTGTCTTCCAATTTAGATCAGAAAAACCTTTACCAGCGACTGAGACTTATCACCGTAGATAGGAGCAGATTACAGCAATTATTCAAGACCTGGAGAAAATTCAAACCCTGGGCGACAGAAATTTGGTCCAGTTCAATGCAGCAAAGTCTCAAGCAGTTATTTTTACCAAGAGGGCCAATACGAAGGGCCCTGACATCATTATGGCAGGGTCGGCTATTCCTTCATCCTCGTCAATCGGACTGTTGGGTGTCTCGGTCGACAGCAATATTTTCTGGCATAACCACGTTGCTATCATGGCAAAATCAGCCTCCTAGAAGCTTGGTGCGCTCTTTCGCAATAAAAAAACTGTATACCCCGCAGCAGTTGCTCTTGCTCTACAAAGCGCAAATAAGACCGTGCTTAGAATATTGTTCACATATCTGGGGTGCCGCACCAAAGCACACCCTAAAGCTGCTTGATTCCATTGAAACGAGAGCTGTGTATCTCGTCGGCGATTCGAAGCAGTTGCTCTTAAACCAGTTGAATCTGGATAGTCTGGAACACCGCAAACATGTAGCCGAGATGCCCCTATTTTACGGATACTTTCACGGCAGATCTTCCCAGGATTTGGCCCGCCTCATCCCGCGCCTGGCAACTCCTGTCAGACAGTCACGATAGACGGCAAGAGCACACCAATTTGTCGTACAGCTGGAAACACCTAGAAGATTGCTTTACAACAGCTCCTTTGTCTGGCACACTGCATCACTGTGGAACTCACTCCCAGGACATATGTTTCCCCCTAATTACAACCCACAACTATTCAAGAACCGTGTCGATCAACATCTTCGCACACACACCGCTCATCGAGTGCCATAGGATCTCCCTTTAATGTGTGTGCCACTGCCATAAAAAACATATTGACTGCAATGAAATCTTCGACTCAGCGACACATGACTGGCCTCTGGAAATTGTCAATATATATAAATAATTGGTGTTCTCTGGCACGACATGGAAAATTCACTCTGTAGACCGTGATTATCAACATCAAAAATGGATCTTTCAGGATGATTCCTTGAATCCGTTGGGTCTCTGTCTAACATGCTAAACTCCACCAAATATGGATTTAATATCTGATCACTGAATCCCTTACTCTATATGAACGATCTAAAGCTAATGGGAGGTGCGAAGAAACAACTGGACCATATATTACAGATTGTTGAAGAAGAAGAAGAAGCGATCAGGGAAGATTACTTATCAGGTCAAACAATTGCTAAAAACGCAACTGAACGGTGAAAATCTTTTTAGAGCGATCAACAATGATGTAAGCTTGCTGCTTAGATATTTTTTTGGCATTGTGACCTGAAGTAAGATCGATACCCAAGACTTGCAACAACGCAAATTGACAACCTTGCTAACAAAGACAAAAACACTACCCTAAAAGCTCCGTAGAAAGAACAGCCCTAATTCTGCACCAGCGCAAACGTCCTGAGCCTCATTACCTGACGAGGGAAGAAAAGTTGCAGAGATGGCGAGGAAAGCTGGCTTTATCGAAAGTATTCAAATGAGGTTATGGAGTAATATGCGCACATATGTGCCTAGAACTATTGGCTTGCCTCAGGAATTGGCTTTCCAAGACCAGGTGGCTCCAACACCTTCAATGATCCGCAAATAGAGTGCAGATATGGATGCAAAACAACGTAGTCGATACTTCACCTTATTGCAGAAGGTCAGGTTGCCTCTGCAAGAGATTATTAGGATAAGCATGATAATGTTGCCAAAAAATTATCACCATCGGCCAGATTCCTAATCACATATATAAACCTCAAATAGAAAATGTTACTTTCAAATCCACTGGATCATACAATCTTACCTGACCAGACGATGTTGCATAATAGACTAGATTTACACGTAAAAAAATCCTTCAAGCTTGCAACCTTTGTGGAAGTGTTAGTATCCAATGCCCGAAATCTGATCGAAAAGAACACTGAGTCGATTTCCAACTATCGAGAATTGAAAGTGGCAATTGAATCGCGTCGAAAATTGTGCCAGTAATAACTGCATCAACTGTGGATATATTGCAAACGCTGCCAAAAATATATTGAAAATTTAGGGCTGACTAAAAACCTCTAGACATCAAGAAACCACCTAAAATTGGAAATATCAGAGGTGTCATTCGAAAACACCTCATAACGTGAAAACGGTTCCGGCGGGGCTAAATTTATCTGAAGCTTAACGCATCTGAGATTAAGTGAATTTTTCCCCTCAGAGGGAGTACGAATACCGAAAGACATGCAAAACAATAATACTAATAATAATTTAATAAATCAAGGGGCAAAAGTACATTAAGCACAACAAAAGGATAAATTACGGCCAATATCCAACAATTTATGGATACATTATCCGTTTGGCTCATGTACGTTTTGGGGCAGTCCCTAGCACTTATTTACTTATTGATTTATTGTTTTCATCAAACTTGCTTGACAAATTGTGGACTTAATATGCCACTATAATGATACATTTGTTTAGCAAGCAATCTTTAATTTGTGGTTCTTTGGTTCTTTCGATATTGACAAAAACCATATCGGTGATTATATCTTCCAATTGTGTTATTTTAATCGGCTCTGTCACATTTAAAGTTTATTCATTATTTATTACAATTTTATTTATTAAATAGTTTCTAACTGATGCATAAGCATGCAATGAGAAAAAAGCAAACATTTTTATGCAAGCTTCTACCTATTATTTAAATTTTTCGATAGTTTCATAAAATTGACGTAAAATATTTTTACATCAAATATGTCGTATAGGATTTCTAGGCCAGATTCTGATAATTTATATTATAATTTTAGAATTGGCGCACCTTATCTTATGGAGAAGGCACCCGAATATGGAAAAGTATTTTACGGAAACGATCGGTATCAAGGATATGCACTCGATTTAATGCAGGAGATTTGTAAAATATTGAATTGTAGCTACACTTTCGAATTGGTGGCCGATGGGAAATATGGGAATTATGATCCTATCAGGAAAGAATGGAATGGATTAATTAGACATCTTCTGGATAGGGTAAGCTTAATTGTCATTTATTTCCACAATACTTATGCGTAACCTTTTTCCTCTATTTTAAAATTCTTACTATTGAATGGGTTAAGGTATTTAACCCTATAGGATAACCTAAAACTTTATAACTTTACCCAAAATGTTAAATATACTGTCATAGGGTCCTAGTCCTTGCTCTGGTTTTTCATAGCATCACCTTGTGGATCATTTTGTGGATTTTCCTGAATGGCATTGGCATCTCCTCTATAGTCATCCATGGTCATCCATCACATAACCATGTTCCTGGTTATTTCCTGCGTCCTCATCGTGTACCAGAAAAAGTTCGTCTCTGCCTCCTGTAGTCTCTGTTCTAGCGGTCTTCTCCCGGCTCCTCTTTATAGTTGTCTCGTCGTCTTGAAATCTTCCCATCTGTAGTTCATGATTGTGCGTAGGAGTTTCCGTTCCAGCGTGTGTAGCTTCTCCTTGTTGGTTTTCGCTGCGGAGCTCCAAATCGGCGCGGCGTACATGATTATTGGCCTGACGTAGGTGTTGCATAGTCTGACCTTGATGTCCTTGTCCAGTCTTGACTGCGGTGTGATCTACGGGAATATTGCGATTGCTGCTATTTCTGCTCTTCTCATGGTGTTCTGTATATGGTCCTTGAATGTCAGCTTCGCGTCCAGCATCACTTCTAGGTACTTCACGGTGTCCGTGTCCTCCATCCATGTCCAGTTGTTCGTGATGTGTGTCCTTTCTCTCTAGCGCTCCTGGTTGAAGTTAATAAGTTGCATTTTGGTCTCGTTTATCTTGAGCTTCCATTTATTGAAATATTCCGCTATATTCCTGACGTGTTGTTCTATTCGCTGTGTTGCCGCCACCTGCTGCGTTGATGATGTGTAGACTGCTACGTCGTCCGCGAAGAGCGCTACCTGGTTGTTCTGCTTCCTTGGCACGTCGTTGATATAGATGTTGAACAGCATCAGCGATATCACGCTTCCTTGGGGAAGTCCTTGCCTTATTGTTCTTGTCCTTGATTCTGTCCTGTTAATCAGCGTTATTGTTGTGCTATCCTTTAGGTAGCTCATGACGGTCTTCGTGATTGCCGACGCAATTCCTGCTTCGTGTAACTTGGTAGCCATGGCCTTCCTCCATACGGTGTCATAAGCATTTTCTACGTCCAAAAGTGCCACTGTTGTCGTCTTCTTGGTGTTGCCTCCTATCATTGCCTGGTCCACTATCCTTGCAAGCTGCATGACTGTCGCTTTTCCTCGTTGAAATCCGAACTGCTCTGGTATGATGGTTCCTAGTGTTTAGAGCTCCGCGTTAGTCCTTTTGCTGAGCACTCTTTCGAAGACCTTCCCGAGGCTGGGTAGCAGGGATATGGGTCTGTACGATGAGGTTTGGCTCCTGTCCTTTCCTGGTTTGGCGATGACGATGATCCTGGCCGTCTTCCATGTCCTCGGGAAGTAGTGTAGTCTGATGGAGGCATTGATGATATACGTTAGCGGGACAAGGGCTTTATTCGGCAGGAACTTGGCCTCCTTCATCACTGTTTTGTCTGGTCCTGGCGCTTTATACGGTCTGGCTTTACTTAGGATTCTCCTTAGCTCCATAGGGCTCGTGATTATCCTGTTCGTGTCCTGCAGCAGCCGCGCTTCGATTTCGTCCGTTGTCCTCTGAACTCTTCTTCTTGTACTGTCACCTGATAGATTCTCCGTTAGGCTGCTGATATTGGCGAAGAATTCCATAAACGCCTCCGCCTTTTCTGTCCTGTCCGTGATGATGTATTCTACGCCGTCTCTCGCCACTTTGATAGGGGGGACTGTCCAGGGGCTTTTGCTGGTCACCCTGTAACGGATAAACGAATAATAGTGCCATAAAATGCAAATGAAGGATAGTCAGTTTATCGGAGCACCATTGCCGGAGATCTGAGTTTTATTTTTTAATTTACCTAAATAGGCAATAAGGTATAAGGTGCGTGCCATTATTATTTTTCGTTTTTTATTAATAGATATATTAATTCATCAAAATTTACAAAAATTAGAGGAATTAATGCATGCAAATAGACCAATAACATGTTCGAATAATCCCAGTAATTAGAAGACGATAGAATCATCCTTATAAAAATCTGAAGAGTCGTTGTGTTCTAAAGTGATAATTAAATGCTGGAATTTCATAGTTTCGTCGATTACAACATCAAGGTCACATTTTTTTCTACTCTGCAACTGAAGTATTCAGTTTATTTGGGGATTCTTATGTAATAAGGAATTTTCACATTAATCTGGCCTTCCATATACCAATTTAAAATATCAATATTTATTTAGTACATAAAACAAAATACAAAAGCACGGCTATTCTTTTTAATTACACTGCCGCCCTTTTAATAGACTTGCAACGTGAAAAATCCTCAAGGGAAATCAGAAACTCGTGTTTCTTTCATGGTTTGCTTATATTTTCTTTTCACACAAAATAACTTGGAAGTATGGAAGTTGGCAAAGAGCGTATTTTGCTTAAAATGCCTAACTTCTTTTAGTAGCATATGTTGTGCCATAGGTTATCTCATTAGAAAAAGTGCCATTTTCATTCATAATTCTAAAAGACATTATATTATTATGTGACTTCTACCTTTAAAAACGTAAACTGGTGTTTGTTGTGTGTCCCATTTTAAAAATAAAGTTTTTTGATTGCGGTTTGCGGATTTTGAAGGCTCGCATATAAAAAGTCCGGAAGATGTGTTCTTTTAATGATTTTAACGACTTTTAAACTTAAAAATGTGGTGCCCAAAAAATTATTCGCCTCTCGCGGTGCCCCTGCCCGGAGCTTCTACAATGCCTACTGCCACATGCAACACGTTTTCTGATTGAAGTTGAAATGAAAGTAAATATTTTTTTTTTTTCAAATAAAAAGAAACCTAGCCCCGGAGAGTCGTGTTACAATTGCCCGGCCCCGGCCCCAGTAGTGGGGTCGTTAGAGCGCCACCAGTTCTATCCAACTAAACTGAAAAAGCTCTGCTGGTGTTGTGCAGGATGCCGGCTTATTAAATCAAAAGGTACTTAATTTCAAACTAACAAGAAAACCAGAATATAGGCTAGCTTATTAAATCAATAATTAACCAATTAACTTAACTTAATAAGAAAACGCAATCTAAAATTTAAGGAACAATATATTTGCTACTAGGTTCTTTTTTTGAAAACACAGCAACAATCTATCTGGAGTAAAATGGCACGTTAAATGGAGATGTTGTGAGTTAAAGACAAAAGAATGTCAAATGACTATTAAATTTAATTACTAATATGTACAATATGGTGATTGTACGGAGACCAATTCTGGTGTTAATACTCGGTTCTGTTAGCCTTACAACTAAATGCACTAGATACTACTAACCGAAGTGATCACTTTGATGTTAACTAAGCTAATTACAACTAGGTATGCTCGATAGCTCGGTGTCGAGATTGGCTGATAAATGCTGCTGGTAAATCCTGCTTCCAACCCACTAAAAAAAGGTGGTTCTAGCCTGCTGGTAAAAGTTGTGGCCCTCCAGTAAAACCCTGAAATAACCCAGTGCGCATTGGACGAAGCCCCCTTGCTTTAATAAAAACCGTAGCCCCCCCCTGGCATAAATATATCTTTTTTATAAAACAAATTCCCCCGGAAAAAAAACCATGGACTTGCAATGCCCATCAGCAAATAAAAGAGGTACCAAGGTACAGACAACTTGAATATAACAAAGATAGGGTTGAATCTAAAATAAAAATTCGGATTAGATAAAATGGAGTAGATAAGATAACATATGGGACGCAAAAGCAAATGGGGGACCATGCACAAAAAAGGTTAACACAGATAAAGCAATTAAATCATTAATTTAGGCAAAAAAACTGTAACAATAATTACCTCGATCGTGTGTGAGGGCTACCTATGAGAGATTCGACGGTCTCTGTCTTATTGACGAACGTGGAAAACCTCTAGAAATAAGGGAAAAAAACCGTAAGCGTCATTGCGTCCACGCGCTTCACAGGCATTAGAAAAAGAAATCCAGAGAAAATGCTTACCTAATACAGCAGTAAAATCCCGATAAATCGATCGTGTCACGACACAAACAGAAACAACACAATAAATCCCCTAGGAAGAGGTTCGTATTATATCACAATACTAAACGTGGAGTCTCCATACGACTGCACTAGCAAACCTTCTTCTCGCCTTGAAAGGGAATCTCAGAAGAACTCTCGTATGGTTTCCGTCAATTTGCCTACGAGATTAAATGCTACGTCAAATCAGCAAGTAGTGATGTGCTGATACATGCCCAGTGATTTCGATACAGGGAATAATTCTAAGATAATAAACGCCTTAGTTCTCGACTCTCGTTTATTAGGATGATAAACGACGGAGGACAAATAGTGATCTAATATTACATTTTTCAAGAAATGCTAGGAAATACTCCTACGAAAATGATAAACCTTTAAAAATCTAAATCGAGAGCGACAATCGCGGATGGATAGCCCCTTCCTATTATTTGGAACGAACCTTACAAAAACTACAGCCTGCCGTGTGAATATATTTAAAAGCAGAGGTCCCAAAACGATCTAACGATCTTCAGAAAAGGCGGCCGGCGATTGGAGGTCAGCAACCAAGGAATTCCCAAAAGATTATGAAAGATGCCAACCAAAAATAAAAATATGGATCGACGAGTCAAATGCAGCGTATTTGCAGGCTTTACTAACAGAATTCCTAAAAATATAAATCGGTTCGTTGACCGTTCTACGGTAATGTAATACAAATCAAGCTAAGCTATCTTAATAACAATGTGCTACGCTTGTCAACTAAAATGAATATAGTCACAACGTGTTATAAAAGATAATACAAATATATCGTTAACCTATACTTGGAATAGAGTTAATTTACATTATGAAAAGCGGCAATTTCAAGCGAATTGTCAGCAAATCGAATTAATAAATTTAGAATTAATAAACCGATGAGTGCAAAATGCAGCATCTTTTTTCCTAAATGCGGCATATAAATGAAATTTTTAAAATATTTGACACCGGCAAAATCGGAGTGTTACACACATTCAGCTTTTTCCCGATATCCGAAATAGCGGTTAAGCCGAGTTGGCAACCCTGCTCCGAATATTACACATTTTTGCTGCCCACTCTCCAAATTTTTCTGCCAGGTGTCCTCCAACTAAAAACAAAACGCTGCGCTGGTGCCTTCGCCGCCACTGCTTGGCCCTCTATACGGTGAAAATCTCAAACGCTAGGACCGTCGAAAATCTACGTGAAACGAGCTTTCAGAATCGAGAAAGCTCGTCAAAATCCATTATCCCGTTTTCAAGTTATAGCATTTTAAAAAATTCCTTACTCAAATTTTTTGTTCAGTAATGTAGCTAACCCAAAGGGTATAAATCCAAAAATCGTCAAAACCGCCTAGAGATATTGATGTTAACTTGGTAACACTTCGTAACCTGTAAAAAATATATTGCTGAAATGGCACACTCACAACACTTTTGTTTTTTTGCATGCCTTTATTAATCAAAACGGGCTTTCAAAAACCTCAAACCATATTCAAAAAAGTTAATTTTTAAAAAAGTTGCAGCAAATTTAAAATGTGACTAAAAATTGCTTTTGCCGATGTTTTTGTTGTAAACAAGCTTAAATGGATTGAATAAGTACCCACTACGCAAATTGCATACTTGCTCAATGGCAATTCATGAAAATTTATTTTATTAATATTAAACTAGTTTATATTTTTTTCTTTTTTCAGAAAGCTGATTTAGCCGTTTGTGACCTAACGATAACCTACGAAAGAAGGCTAGCTGTGGACTTCACAATGCCTTTTATGACATTGGGTATATAGTTTTTTGCATGTCTTTTACGTACACCTAGAGTGAGTACAAGAAATATGCGCCATCAAATGTAAAAAAATATTAATCTCAAATTTAGATGCAACTCCTTCGAACGAGGTTAAAAATTAAAAGCAGCCAACATATATTTGTTTTTACTCGTGATGTTTGCATAAAATTACACGTAACAATCCAATTGAATATGTATCAGCATTTTGTTTAATTAGAATATCGTAAGGTACGTTATCCAGATAGAGAGTGCGCTCGAACATATTCAGAAACTTTTTCAAAAGCCAAAGGAGAGTTATATTTTACTGTATTACATACGTAGAATATATGAATAAATTTGCTCGAAGGGAAAAATGAGAAAATAAGCTTCAAATTATATCATATATGCAAAATAAATCGCTCTAAAGATCAAAATGTAATCTGTCCAATCAAAGGAATCAATATACCATATTATTTATTATTATTTGAAAATTAAACTTACAAATCCTACAACATATTTGCTACAATATGAAAAAACCTAGAAATTGAAGAAGAGTTCTATGGAAAAGAGTTGCA
>JAEQML010073982.1:0-14648 GCA_016904865.1 Pissodes strobi | reverse complement strand
ATGGAATTAAGTCCACATTTGGTAGACGCAAATCGTTTAATTATAAACAATGAGTTCAATCTAATTTTTCATTGAATTGGTACGAACCCAATTCCCTATTCAAATATTAAATCAACTAACAAATTAAATATCTTTATAGGCATTTCCACCCACTGAAATTAACAGATTTGAACTGTACGTCCAATCGTAGCGACGAATTAATATTCAATCGGTGATTGAAAACGTCATAATGGCTTTCATTACCGCGTTCAACGTCATAAATACGTTGCATATAAATAATTATTTGTAATGATATGGAAATATGAATTATATCCAATACCTATACAATTTTAAGCTGAAATTTATTTTCCTATTTCCATAGAAAATTCTCTTTTAGCTAAATTAACACACATTTTTTGCTTCATAATGATAATAATGCTACAAATATACGAGAACAGAATAGAGAAAATGTTCAGAATGATTGGAGAGTACCATTTCACTGCAAGAAATAGTACCTCTTATAAATAAGAAAAGAACAGAACAAAGAAAGGAAGAAAAAGTTCTAATTATATTGCTTTATTTTCAAGAAATTCTATCTGTTAAAGATATAAGGTATGGACCATAAAACAAGAGAGTTAGTTATGGAACAGTTCAATACTTTAAATCAATACGGATACCACGATTTTAAAATTAGGGCAGCTCGACAATTTAACGACAAATAAAAAAGAAGAAGATAAGAATTTGTTCAAATTATAAGGGGAAGTTTCAATCAAGATCCAAATTATTTCAATAAAATTTTGTGGACCGATGAAACGATGTTTACCACTCTGCAGAATATCCGGATAACGGACCTGGTTGGGTCATCGCTCGTCCTGCAGATGTAGAAATAATTATTCCACTTTGGCCAAAAGAGTTTTTGGAACAGTGCCAACAGCGAGGACTCCTGCATAATGTCATACAAGACGGTCAAGGATAACTATTATCAAACTGATGAATATGTTAAATGAATATTTCGTTCAATTTATCTAGCATATAAAAAAATTCGTTGAATGTTTCGGTTATCCACCGACCTTCATTAGGAGCAAAAACATCGATTTAGATATAAAAACGATTACTTCAATTTCATACATGGGGCTATTTATGGAGTAGTTAAATGTTGCCAAACGCCATATTCAATAACGCTTCAAAAATTCATTCTTCAAATGTGTTACATGTCAATTTATTATGAAAACATGTAACAGAAGAGGTCAAATAAAGTTAGTTATTTCACCTTTAATGCTAGCGTCAAGCTAAATATAATACTACTTACTCGTTTAGATACCTGCATGGTTGTCGTGTGACCCTAGCCTTTTATCGAGCTGGAATCGGAGAAAAAGTTGAGAGTTCGGTAGTCGTATACGTAACTTGATTTTTTCAGGCTGTTTGATAGGATCGATCGGGGTTTATAAACATTTTCGCTCGCTTAGCACATAATCAATCAATAAACCGTAGTGTATCCTGGCCATCGCTATCGAGAAAATATTCACCGTTATAGGCATTTTAGAGCAACGCATTTCAAAACATTCAATAATTATCTTACCTTCCCGAATAATCACCTTCTCTGTAATAATATACATTAAAACAGTCCTATAAATGATTGGTTTCGGAATTTGTCGGTTATTTTCCAGAATTTGTTCCAATATTTAATTGGAAAATTTAAAAATTCAGTCAATGTTTATTTCAGATATAAGCTACAAACGTCAGATGACAATAATTGTTGGTTGCCTATTGGAATGTTGCCAGATGTACAGGTTTCTCTGGCGATCTTCGTGCGATTTTGATGTGTTTGCGGACCAAACCAACAAGAAACAACATAATTGATTGATATGCTACCATCAGTTTGATATAAACGACTGTCGGAGCTTTTGCTGGATGTAAGCAAGCAAGATGATTTAGTGGTTGCGTTGTGTTCCATAAATTTGGCAACACCACCCGGGTTCCCTCGCAGCTGGTCCCAACCGAGACGCAGGCTAAAGGTGCGTTTAGGCCTGAATTATTGCGCCGCGGATTTATGTTTTTAGCAGTTTTGATGTCAGGAGTTTAAAATGGCCGTGCGCCGGAATGAAGTAGTTTCTGTTTGTTTGGTCATTGTGGATAATGGTTTTATCGTCGGACTTCTTTGTCCTGCCAGCAATACATAATATCATACAGCCTTAGGTACGTTTTATTGCATATTGAAGATGCTGTTACATTTCGTGGCAACATCTTGTTGTATTTCACGTGTGTAGCATAATGATGTAAAGCTGGCCTATTAGTCGATTGAACATTGAACTTGGCGTTCTGGATGGACGATCTTGGCTTGGCCTCCTTCTCTTTCTTGATAAACCTTCCAAAGAGGAGGAAGTGCGTAAGCCTGATTAAAAGTTTAAAAATTTCTAATTCACCCTTATGGAGATAATCTTCTTTCGGGCTAAAGAAGTTGGCAGTTACCAGTTTGGTGGAATGAATTAATTGACTAAATTTATCGGATTTTGGTCTGCAGTCAAGATTTCTTTTGGTAACAAGGGATGTCTGTAGGAGAGGGCCTTGCTCCTATTCGTCATCACCATCAAAACCCTACGTAGCTATGTAAATAAATATATATATCTTACATTTTGTACATACTCATTTATTTCCTATACAGAGGGATTTCTTTTCTCATGGCGTAAAGTGCTAAATTATAGTTTTCTAACCGTTCTCAGAGGGGATTGAATGTACTGCACATTACTGCTTTATATAAAGTGTTATTCTCTAATCTGGTTCGAGTTTATTATTTCATGCACTTATTATATCATGCAATTTCATCGAACATAAAATAACTTGGGCCTGGAACAGGCATAGAATGACTTTATTATATTCATTACTTTTACAAGATGTAATATTTTGGCGAAATGAAGCGTATTGGAGAGTAGGTGATGATACCGTCCTCAGTACCATCTTCCAGTCGATCACTCACAGTTGATTCTTTTGTCTTTATGGGAACTCGTATGCTATAATAAGATATGGGTTGTATAATGGCTGTATATAATTTTTGATAAATTTCTTTTTTACTTTGAATTTTGCTTATAAGAACTTTTAAAGTATTACATCAGCTCAGAGAATGATTTAATATCAATTGCATAAATGCGCAAGCTCGGTTCTTGTCTAGGAGTTTAATTGTTTAAAGAACAAATTGAAGTAAAACAGCGGATATATTGTGTAATTTTCCTTAGGTTTTTTTTCTTATATCAGTCACTTATAGGGTGATATAATATTGGCTATATTTATGACCTTCACCATTTTGGCAATACGGCTAAATTTCTATGGGTGTCTTCTTATTATTTTTCAATACTATTTGTGTGGAGAGTGTTCTAAAAGAGAAGGCTGCCTAAAATTGCCGTAGGAGAGTGCGTACTTAGAGCTTCTTCTCTTTTAGAGTTTTTACTTGGAGCGAGTTTTGTATTTGGAGCGAGTTTTGGTTGGAGCGCGTTAAGTAGCTAACCAAGTAGCTACCTGTCATTTCAGTGGATTGTGTTTTTTGGTACCGACTGCAGCCACAGAGGTAGGGGCATTACTTCAAATGCCACTGAGAATGTATGGGTCTCATGGCGCCGTGCAGAAGGCCGGAGGTGATATCGGCGGAGACTAAATAAGATAAGTTTGTAATCTTCTACTAAATGTTATTGGCGCGGTATTAGTATTTTTCAGCGTTGTATTGGATTGCGTGTTTTAATTCTTTCTGCGTCGTATTGATATAAATATCTTTGGAACTGGTTAGGTGTAAGCATAGCTTACCAATGTTAATCTAAATAACTGTTATATTTACTAGTGTGAATCGATTAATGCTCATACTTTTTTCTTTTTTTTTATATTATATTCATCTATTCTTACAATTGAATATTTATCGTTTATCGTTCTGACTGATTGCCTGTCTGATTATAATAATTTTACAAAACGGTATTTCATAAACTGAATCTTTAAGGTTTATTTATGTACAACTGCCACACGTATACCATGGTAGACGCGCACAAAGTTTAGTAGTAATACGTATTATCCTGATGACTTTTATTACTGGTATGATGAGACGATAGATGCCTTATGTATATTGTGAAGATTGATTAATTTATTGAAATTGGCTTTTGATCTTTCGTAATCATTTGGTATATTATAGTGTTACTTTCGTTATAGTTAAATATGCCTATCAATTATTCGATCATTCTTATCTATTCCACTTCACTCACTAGTTCTATATTTATGAGCATATAGGCTATTACATGTTTTCAATTAAGCTCTTATATATATTTTATATTTATATCTTTCTGTTTATTGAAAGAAATATGACAATACGTTAACGTCCAATCTAACAAGCGCCCAATAAACGTAAACCTGCATGAACGTTACCGTGTTTTATTTGCTCTGAAATACCTCAACCAAACAACTGTAGTTGATAGTTGTTTGATTTTGAATCGCCCTTAAGGATTCTTAAGACCGAGGATCTTCTAGTTTGGGTCTGCGGATTTATTATTTCAAACTGGTGGCGCCCTGGTCAAAGTAAATAATTGACCCACTCTCACGCCAACGAGCAAGTCGAAGCACATGTTGCGCTGGCCGCATCCTTGAGGGTAGGTAACATCTTATTTATTTTACATTGCTAACTCATTTAAAAGGGCTTTACGCCCAACAAATTTGTCGGAAAAACTTGAATAAGGACGCTAAAGGGCTTTTCTTCACAAAAATTCTTAAAAGTCATGTCTTAAATTCGAATCCAATATTCTAATTAATTGAATTAAATAAAAATATATCAATTAACAAAATGTATGTGCTTCCGTTTCCTGCTCGATCCCTTGTTCTTTTAAAATTCCAAAAAATTCGGTGTTTCTTTTTTTCAATAATGATAAAATAGACAAGTAAGTAGGTGTTAATTACGGCAACGTTGGAATGCATCTGGATGGTACATTGTACTATATAGATACAAATTATATTGTAATATTGGCTCATGCTAGCACGAAAGATAATAGGTATGTAATTTCTCTCATGGGTTCAGAAAAGTATATGTACGAGAAAGTTAAATTATAATAATATAAATTTTAGTGGACTTAGAATCATATAATATGTGAACTGCTAAATAATTATCACCCTACCCGAAGTATGAACTTGGATTTGAATAAAATGTTATACAAGACAAACTTATAATTAATTCAAGCGATATTGAATTTTAACTTGCAACGGGCAACAAATTTTCTAGTATTGCAACACGTTTTTCTTATTAAAATTAAAAGGTAAGCAAGTAAAGATTTTAATTAAAACAAACCTATCACCGGAGAGTCGTGTTTGCAATACCCGGCTCCGGAAGTGGAGTTCAGGGGCGCCACCAGTTCTTACCAGCTAAACTGGAAAAGCTCCGCTGGTGTTGTACGGAGTTGTTAGGCATGCTTATCAAACATAGAAACTCAATCTTATCTTAACAAGAAAACACAATCAACCTATTGGCTTCTAGTTTTTTTTTTCAAACAACAACAATCTTACAGTGAATTTTTTTTGCAATTTAAAGGCAAAGGAATGTCAAAAGACTGCTAAGTAATTAATAATAATGGTGCAAAATGATGATTATACTGAGACCAATTCTGTTGTTAACTCGGTACTGTGTGCCTTACACCTAAACGCTCTAAACACTACAATCCGAAGTGATCACTTTGGTTTAGCTAAACTTATTACATATACGTATGCGTGCGCTAGTAGCTGCACCAATTGTAGTTGTAGCGATAATAATATGTATTGATAAATGGCCACAATAATTATATCGATCGACCAGATAGGCAAATAAATAAATGAGATCAATCTAACTTAAAGCTTGGCCGACAAGACTAGATTTATATTTAAATATTTAAAAAAAAACGATTAACAATTGGCCAGAAGAATAAATGAATAAATAAATTTAAGCTCTCTTTAAGCTTGGCAAACAAGATTAAATTTATATTTAAATATTAAAAACTGTGATTAATGGGCAAGAAAAATAAATGATTTAACGAAAATATGAAAGCTCTTTTAAGGCACAATCTGCAGTGCTAAACTGATAATAATTAAACAAAAAAAATAATAATAAGCTTCTGAACGATACCCCGTTAGATCCGGTCAAAGGTCGGCTGAGGGTAAGACTGCTCAGCTCCACAGTACAGGCAAAAAGGAGTACGTCGTGTGAAGGCGCCGCTCACCTGTAGCAAGAACCAGGTACTGGCCTAGCCTCGGTGGACTCGATAGCCCGGTGATAAAACTTGCCGTGGGATAGGCCAGTAATAAAACTCGGAATGGCGTTCGATAGCTGGTAAAACCCTGTTATAACCCAATACTAATGAGACCAAGCCCCTAACTTCAATGAAAAAAAATATACATATATATTTTCTTAATAAAACAAAACCCCCAAAAATGATCAATGGATTTTCAGAGACCATCAGCAAATAAAAGAAATACAAAAAGTACAAACAACTTGAATATAAAAAAAGAAATAGGTGTTAATCACCCTTAAATAATATAAATTTCCCCATATGATCAAAACTAAAGTCACATTAAAATAAAAATTCAGACATGATAAAAGGAAGTAGGTAAAATATCTCATGGAATGCAATGCAAATGGTGGTCAATGTAAAAAAGGTTAACACAGATAAGGCAATTAAAATATTAAATTAGACAAATAAAACTTTAGCGATAATTACCTCTCTCGTGTGGGAGGGTTGCTGGAGAATCAACTACCCCGGTATTGCAAGATGAGGTCGGAAAGCCTCTAGATATAATGGAAATTAACCTTTAGCGTCATGGCGACCATGTGTTTCTCAAGCAATAAAAAAAATTAATTCCAGAAAAAGCTTACCTAGTGCAGTACGAATATCCCAATAACTTGCTAGTGTCGAGCACTAATTAGGGACTCACCACAGATCTCCTAGAAGGGTAGTATTAACACAATACAGAAAGTTGAGTTCACTATGACTGCACTAAAGCAAAACACTTCCTCTATCACCGAAGGGTATTTCTAGAAGAACCCTGCATCTGTTTCAGTCAATTTGCCTTTTCACCTCGATTCTAACGATTCGATACGAGGAATAATTCTAAGATAATAAACGACTTAGTTTTCGTTTATTATGGTTGTAAAACGACGGCGAAACTCACAATTAATGAGCTAAAATTAAATTTCTCAAGAAATACTAGGAACTATCCCTAAACGAAATAATAAACATTTAAAAATCCAAATCGAAAGCAATAATTATGGGAAGGTAGCCCATTACTACTACTCCGAGCTACCAACCGAATATTACAAAAATTGCAGCCTGCCGCGTGGAAAGATAAATATGAGATTCTCAAGCAAATCAGTGGTCCCAAAAAGGTATCAGAAGTTATCAGCCTTAGATTTGAATTAAATCAAATCAGGGCCCCCAAAAAGTTATGAAATGTTGAAACCGAAAGTAGAATATGAACTTGACGGATCTAAAGAGGCTTAATAGTAGGCTTTATTAACCGAATTCTTAAAAATGCAGAACGGTCAGCAAACATAGTTAATGTAATATAAATAAGCAAAGTTATACTAATAACATAATATCTTATTTTAGTGGTTTGATCAAACCTAAGCGAGCCACAGATTATTAACTAAAATAAATATAGTCACAAAGTGCCTGAGGGCAACATAAGAGATAGGAATGATCAAAACAGCTACTTAAGGCCACAACAGTGTTATAACTGCTAGTGCATATATATTATTAACCGTATGTAGAATAAAATTAATTTACATTAATAAATGCAGCAACCTTAAGCTTATTGACATCAAATCGAATCAATAAATTTAAAATTAATTAACCGAAGAGTTTAATACTCAATAATTCTTACCACAAAATATAGCATCTTTCGTTGCTAAATGCAGCATATAAAATGGAATTTAAAATCTTTTATAGTGACAGAATCAGACTGTTACAATATAAATTCTCGAGAGGACCCTCAGTCCGGCAGACTTTGTCTCACACCAAATTGGTTCATCCAGTACAGATACAGATGCAGTTCTCTCTGCATGTCCTAAACCTGTAACCCGAACCTTAACTGGCGCTTAAATCCAGACTCCGACTAAGTCCCTCAACTCCAAAAGTCTGCCCGAGGAAGGAAACTTGCGTCGCCTCCGCTGGGTGCTCTTTTCCAAGTAGCTAAGTCGAACCAAAAAAAATCTATCAAAGGTCTAAGTTAAAATAATCTCAACATTAAATTTGTCAAAAATTTAAAAATAGCTAATCTCTGAGTGAGAATCAAGTTAAATTAATCTGTTGCCAAATCAGTGGAGATGCTAAAATAATTACCTAAATTACTTAACCAATACTAAGTCTAACACAATACTATTCTTAAAAGCTTTATTATAAACAGTGCCCTAGCCTCATAAACAGTTCAAGTAGAAAGACATGCGCACTATAATTATCGAGTAGAGTGTAACATCATTCTTTGACAAATGGACAAGTTATTGTTCGTACCAAAGATTCTTCTTTATCGTCACGTCTGACCGATCGTATCTAAGCTACATAACCCAAACTAACCCTTTGGCGGACTTCCGCTTCGTTCTCGGTCGAGTTAACACGCGTTGCGTAGCACCCTTTTCGTCTTCAGTTTGAGGGGGGGCGCGTGGTAAATGATCGGGGAGCGTTTCGATTCCCGGAGGAAGAGTCGGACGTCCAGCAGTGGGTCTCAGCGTTAAAAAGCCGTACATGATTCAGCTCAGATTTTCACCACTTTGCGTGTTCGACACCTTGAAGGGCCAAAAATATAGGCCATTGAGCCAAAAATTATTTTAAGCTGCATCTGGACAACGGAGGGGCATTTATCACACACCGAAACATACAGCAAGAGGGAGTGAAGTGGAATAATGGACTATGACTGAGGTCAGATGCCCTTAGTTGGGCAGGCCGGATCATTTAAAACCGAGTTTCTGGATTAATGCCATCCAGCGAAGCCCATACCCAAAGCAAGCAAGCAAGAATAACCCTTTGGCAACCAGCAGTGGAATAACCAACATCTAGCATTGCCAAATTTTTATGTTGGGCACTCACACAAAAGGAAAATCCTATACCACTCAACGACCGGTGCGTGTGCGGAGAAGACGGTGGACGTTGGACTTGAAGCGCTGTAGGTTGTAGTTTTCGGGAAAGACGTTACTCGGAAATCCATTCCAGATCGAGGCAGTTCTCCAGATAAAGAAGTCTCGCAACAGCGACGTCCTAAGTGTTCGCAATTGAATCGTATGTTGATGAGCAGCTTGTGTCTGACAGGTGTTTCTGTTTGGCACAACTCTGGGCGGAGTCACAAGTGTCAGCTCGTTCGAACACCTTCCGTAGTAGCATTGATAGTAAAGAGATATGTCCGTTATTTGTATTCGATATTCAAGGCTATTAAGGTCTTTAGTCAACTCTGGGTCATCCACAAGAAGAACTGCTCTCCTCTGTATGGAGTCCAATATCTTGTGCCCAGCTCCATACATGGGAACAGTTTTCCAGAGATGGTCTTATCTGGGCCTTATCGAGCAGTAAGAGCTGATGAGGTATGTACAACTTTTTTGCTCTATAAAGTGCTCCTAGCTTTTGAGCTGCTGCCTTGACAATTTTAGTGACGTGATTACGCCAAGATATGTTGTTTTCTACGTTAAATGATTACGATCAGCAACCTTATGGATGAGGCCAGAATCAGTGTTTGTCCTGTGTCCTGAGGTACCTGCCTTTTTTGAGAAGACAGCTGCTCGAGTCTTTCCTGCTTTAAACTGGACATTGTTTTCCTCACCCCATTCCACGATGGCGTTAATACCCTCATTGATGGTAGCAATCTGATTCTCTCGCTTGCGTTGAGAAGAAGCAGCGGTCATTGGAGCCCGCGACATGAATGAGGATATAAGAGTGCTGTTGTCTGCAAAGTTGTAAATAGACTTTTCTGTACGGTCTAAGAGATTGTTGATATAGAGCAGGAACAGTGTGGGAGATAATCCCTTGAGGAACTCCGACATTTATTTTAGATTCCTCCGATAGATGTCCATCAATACTAACTCGGATGCTTCGATCCTTTGCATGATAAAATATCAATAGATAATAGATGATTTAGTTTATACAGATAGCGCCATTATCTCTGGTTCTAGTTTTCTTCTAAATTTCGTATATGCAATGTATAAAATGCACACAATATAGGACCAAGTTAAACAGTGAACTCCATAAATAACGAGTTTGTTAATTAAAAATGTAATTGAAACGATGATGGAGCGCCAAACCACAGAAATTTCAGGACTATAAATTTGGCTTTCAGGAATAGAGTCCGCTGACAAGCGACCGATGTAATGTGGAATCCATGTGCGGAATTTAACGATCGGATTTGTGTTTCCAACAATATGTTATTTTTAAATCTGATAATGCTGGTTTGGAAAATCTACATCCGAGTATCGGGAAACCTGGATTGGCGCCAGTACCTTCATTATTCAATTTTTCATGCATTTACAAATATTCCCAAACAATATTTCGCATTATAGCAGTCTCTGTTAAATTTGGTTAGTTTGATTCATTTGCAATAGGTTTATCATTTCGGCTAACTCAAGCCAGTTTCGAATCGTTAAGGCTGATTTCGATTAGTTTCAGTTCCTTCATGTAACTTAGGATTAGCTTGTATTATTTTTGGTTATTTTGAATCAGCTTCGATTAATTTGAATTTACTCCAGTTGGTTTGGATTAGTTTAGATTAATTTAAAATGGTTAATTAATTATAACTAATAGGCTTTGTTTGGCTTAGTTAGAGATAGCTCAGATTATTACTTGGTTAGTATTATTAGTTTGTATTTATTTCCATTGATTTCTATAATTTTGGTTTAGTTTTGACTTGTTTTGATTACTTCTAGTTCGTTTGGGTCAGTTTTATTAATTAGTTTTTTCTCGATTCTATTACTGAGAAGAGAGAACAGCAAACTGGCGCTCACCGCACAGCCACAGCGAACCTCAAGTAAGTAAAGAAGGATTTAAGAGGCAGGGACACATGGCTGCACAAATCACAGCAAGCATTATGACACGCCAGGAACACCATCTGTCACCCTTTAAGCGAACAGGCAACCCGCCAAACAATGGAAACTGTCACAGAATACTGAAGAATCAATCCGCCAAAAGCTATCTGCCCCACAATTAGCCAAACAGAAAGAAT
Organism: Pissodes strobi; assembly: GCA_016904865.1. Classification (NCBI taxonomy): domain Eukaryota; kingdom Metazoa; phylum Arthropoda; class Insecta; order Coleoptera; family Curculionidae; genus Pissodes; species Pissodes strobi. Next base: position 3,485 of record JAEQML010073982.1, on the reverse strand, counting down.
TTCATCAGGGGCACCATCTACCAGAAGCAAAGCCTGACGAGTCACCAATCAACCAGTAAAGCCGAAAAATATCCAAAAAGATGAAACCTGTCAGTTCATAGCTCAGAGAAATCCACCAGTAGTGAGTAGATGTAAAGCACAGGTTCTAGACCAAAAAAAAATCACTAGTAATCCCTAGTCCTAGTTCCCAAAAACAGAAAAAAAAGCAAAACAGACAGCAAAAATATCAAAACAGACAGCAACTGCTGTTTTTGCTATCTGATTTGCTGTTTCTGCTATCTGTTTTGCTATTTTTGCTCTTTTTTGCTGTTTTTGGGAACTAAGGTGGTAGGTGACTAGGGATCACTAGTGATCTGTTTTTGGTCTAGAACCTGTGCTTTACATCTACTGTAGTGTCGCGCCGTGTGTCGCGCCGTCTATCAGCCAACTGACGAAAAGCAGCCGAATTTTGAGTAACGTATCATACAGTGTTCTATAAACATATTTTTATATTTTTAGGCCGGATGGCACAATAAAAAAAATAATATGGTTTTTGATTGCATATGTTGGCAGAAAGTTGCAATGATATTTTTTGAAACAAAGCAGCAATTTTAAATAAATCAAAAAGCTTTAATAAGTCGAGTAAATAGGTCAGCAAGTGTAAATGTAACTGTATCAAATAACTAAGTGAATGATATTTGTATAGAGACAGGACCGTCTTTGTAACAATATAGTTTGAATATAATTTTTTTAGAATAGTGCAGATCTAGAAGGGATGATAAAAATAATAATTAAACCATGCAGTCAACTAAAAGTAAACGAGATGGCACTGTAGTAATAAAAAATAATGCTCTCAAGACATATATAAAATTTTGTATAGATCAAACACTTCCAGTATAATCCGAGTAAAAGGAGTTATGCAGAAGCTACAGGCGAGTTTCTTATAATAAGACCTAAAAGAAATCAGAATTCGTCCAAAACTAAGGAAGCGATAAAAAAGGCTATTAATCCTTCTGAATTGAAAATAGGTATAACTCAGTTTAAAGATGGCGGAGTACTAACTAAATGTAAAACCAAAGAAGAACTTGAAGAAGTGAGAAGCTCAGTGGACAAAAACCTTACAACCAGATATCAAATTAATATTCCTGAACAAAAGAACCCTCGAATAAAGATTGTTGATATGGAAGACGATTTATCAAAGGAAGAACTTGAAGCGATAATTCCTAATCAGAATCCTTTTTTACAACACAGTAAGAGCCTATTTAATGTTATAATAGCTAAAAAAATTAAAACTAAATATATGTGTATTGTAGAGTGTGATCCGGAAAGCCATGAACTGATTATGTCGAGTAATGAGCAACGCATATTCGTATACTATTCCTACTGTAGGGTATTTGATCACTTTTCTATGCTAAGGTGTTACAAATGTAGAGAATATGATCATAAGGCTAATGATTGTAAGAATGGAGACAGATGTTTGGCCTGCATGAGTCAGGGACATGAATCCGAGCAATGTAATGAAAAAAAGAATTGCTGTATTAACTGTATAAAGTCGAATACAAACTACAGTACAAATTATAAAACGGACCACTCTATATTTGACTATAACTGTCCTATCTACTTAAAGAAAGTACAACAGCAAAAAAGAAGACTAAAAACTCTATTGTAGCAATCACAGAAGTCAGAGCAAAAGGGAAGAGTTGATATTTTCCATCAAAATGTGCAATGCCTAAAAAATAAAATTGATCAGTACAATGTGCTGCTTGAAGATAAAGATTATGACATTGTTTGTTGCACTGAGCATTGGCTGACTGGAAACGAGTATAAAGTTCTGAAACTTGACAATTATATGTGTAGTAGTGCTTTTACAAGAAATGTACATAAATGTGGGAGGTGCGCAATATACTACAACAAGAAATGGTGTGGTTTTGTTGAAGAGATAAAGTGGGCTTCGAAATATGCTAAAGAGCTTAGTTTTGAGATATGTGCAATCAATATTCATCTAGGTCAGGTAAATATAAAAGTATTCTGCGTATACAGGTCGCCGCAATCAAATATTGATGAGTTTTTTCTCACATTTAGAGCAGCTTCTATTTGATGCCTCTATAAGTTCGAAGTCGGGAATTGTGATTTGCGGTGACATTAATGTTGATTGGCTGTCTATGAGTGGTGCGAGAGCTAGGTTGGAAGACGATTTTACGTCATATGGCATTGTTAATTTAATTAAAGAACCAACTAGGATTACCGCGCAAACTGGCTCTTGCATTGATTATTATGTGCACTGACTTGGACTAAGAACGAGTTGTTCATAATGGACTTTCGGATCATTCAGCACAGACTTTAAGCGTATTAACAGATTTAGTTAATAACAATGATGATCAATGTATAAGATTCTATAATAAGAATAATTTCAAGGTACTGTTCGGTTATTTACAGTCTGAAGATTGGCTTACATTATACGAGCGGAATAATGTAGACACTGCTTTTGAGAGTTTTATAAATGTAATTAAATATTATATGATTTTGCCATTTTCACTAAAAAAACTCAACAGCAGAAAAAATGATGCTAAACCATGGTTGACGCTCGGTATTAAAAATTCCTCAAGAACCTTAAAAGAATTATTTAGAAAAAAAATTAGTCGAATAACCAGTTAGATAAAGTTTTATATACCTGCTATAATAGTATATTATGATATAAGTGTATAAGAGAGCCTTTAAAGCACGCGCGACATATTTCAAGTAAGTTCATTTGTAAGTCGCAAGGGCTTTAGAGGCCTTTTATACACGTATATCATACGCTATTTTTTATTACGAATGCATCATATTCTCAAAAATGTTTTAAATATTAAACTTAAGGGATATATTGACGAATATATTAATCTGTCACATTTGACATCATCAATTATTTCTATAGCAACCTTTAAAAAAGTAGGCGCATCATAAACATCATTTTAAGCACGCTGCAGCGTGCGATAATCATTGATTATGATGCATGCGTAATAAAAAAAGATTTATAACAAAACCATTGGATTAGAAAAAAAAATGAATTATGATAATTTGTATATGAATTCTGATAACAAAAGTAAAATTGTATGGAAAATTATTAACATGAACATTAATAACAAAAAAACATCAAAGCAGGAAATAGTTAGTTTGGAGACCGAGTTGGGGGTTATAACGGGTAATCGAGATATTGCAACGTATTTTAATGACTATTTTATTGATCTGTCAAATAAAATCACATTGCCTCCCGCAAATAATGAACCAAATGAGTTTAAAATAAAAACAAATGACTCAACAATGTTCTTGGATGCAGCTTCAGAGATCGAAGTATCAAGAGTCATTGAAGCTGTTGGGAAATACCCCAACACGTGTAGAAACTATCGTTTTTCACCGTATAGTTTGGTGATAACACCCTGTATGTACGTAGAATGAATGAGCCATAATTAAACAAAATAAATTTATTTCACCCCGGGTACAACCCAATTTGTACATTTAAATCAGCT